>QVIE01000299.1:0-10965 GCA_013387415.1 Panellus pusillus | reverse complement strand
GTAGTCGCCATCGCCATCTCTATGGGTTCTTTGCTGGAGCATGTGCGCGCAAAGTTTACCCGTCCCCCGGATGTGACCATGCGTTGATGCTGACTGATCTGATTCTCGGTCGCATAGTCATCACGCTGATGCCTCCGCTCGTCGCGGTCCTAACCACGGACCTCACGGAACTAGGGTGCGTACGGCGATAAGGTTGCTGTGCTGTTGGACTTCTGATTAGTTGCCAGTCTGCGGATGGGTGTATCCTTCGCCTTTGAAGGCATCGGAGGACTTGTTGGTGCGCCAACCGTCCTTCTTACCTACCGCTGTCTCAGAACCACCTCGCCCCACCAGGGGCCTCCAATCAACGGTGCACTCCTCACGAGGAACTTTGACTGGTGGCGTCCTGCATTATTCAGTGGGGTGCGTACGCTCCGTAAACCCTCGGCTCAGCGATCCTGATATCTGTTAATCCCGCCGAAGCTCATGGCCTGCTGGGATTCGGGTTCTTTGTCGGCACGGCGGTTACAGTAAGGAGAAAGGCTATGCGGTGACAATCCTCGCTGAAGACTGATTAACGACCGGGAGCATCAACATTCCCAGTTCAGGGCAAGGAAAGTACTGATATCTGCGCTAAATGAACGTCCCCATGATCATGATCTCACTGGCGCAGTGCCGCCATCTCGGTGTCCCCATCTGCATCTATACTATCGTCTTTCTTCCACATTCCAGACCATTTCTGTCTCAGCCAACGAATCCGTCTCCACACGAACTGTAACGCGAGTGGCTCACGTCCTCGATTCCCCGAATCTCGACCCGAGACGTGAAAGTACACCCACACTCCGCCCGTGAGCATACCAAGCACCACCGCCCCCAGGGCGCTGACACAGACGTCCACTTGACAGCGTAGACAACGACCCAAGCGTGAAGCACAGTGCAGACCATTGGAGTGCGGCGAGGGGGAGAGCAAGAAACGCAGCCGTGGGAGTCAAATCGCGCGCTATGGTGTACTTTGTACGCAGAAGCTGGTCCCAGTCCCTTCTGTGCCCGTGCTCGAGGTATTTTTTCTGCAGATGGTCGATATGTCAAATGATGAGATATATACTGCAGGGGTCGCGGGATATGGAACCTACGGCCTCTTCGATCTCGATGGTGGTTTTGTGCCGGTGCTTCCAGACGTGGTGCAGCCCGATTACAATGCTCATCATGGCAAAGAGGGATGATAAGAAGGCACATGACCGCGCGATGGTGTTGAGGTCTGTGAGCAGAGAACATACGTGAATGCGTGATATGATGGGAACGATTGAGAACGCACAGGTAGGGCGAGGAATCCAATATTCACCTGCGCTTCACTTGAGTTACACTAACGATGGACACAGCGGAACACTTACGATACAAGGACAGTTGCGACAGGTTAGATCTGCCATTCAGTCGTCGAATCTTTGAAAGCCGGTGAGCGAATACAGATAAGTAGATCTCACCTGCCCACTCAGCCAGGCAAGTCCCTCATCAGCCGCCGGAACACTGGCAACGAATGCCGCCTCCTTCGACCGGTGTTATAGTAGGTAGAAGTCAACCGCGTGCGATAGTTCGTGTGTGCGCCACACAGCAGGATCCCAAGGATGACATCACTCGCGCGCAAGCTCAGAGTCCACGGTGCGGGTCTAGAAGTCCTCGTTCAGCACTGTTAAATTCGGAGAGTGTCCAGCCGATGTGGAAACAGAGCGCGGGGAATAGCATGGTGTGAAATGGCGGATCCCACGTCGCCTGTTGGCCCGCACAGCTTTAAACGAAGTCGTGTCTGAACTCGACACATTTGCGACGTACCTCTCAAGTCGCGATAGACTTTCAGAAGGCGCTTGATCTGCGTGTCGTTGAGGCGTGACTCCGCTGTATTCGGCTTATCCAGTATGTGCTCTGAACCGGGAGTAACATTCCTGATTAATAACTCAACCTTACGGAGGAAGGAAATGAAACAAACGACTGGAGCCGAAGGACAATAAAGTGAGAAATTTGTGCTCCGCGGAGGATGGGAGGGATGTCCGGTGCATTGGGTAGTACCACATATGGCTCCAGAATTGGATGATATCTTTCTGATGATCGAAGCCCAGGAATTCTGCAAGGAAAAGTCAATATGTGACGTTGAATACCAAGTTAGGGCACGGAGACGCACTATAGTCATCTAAGTTCTCAGTGAAGTTGTCCAGGCGGTACATCCTCCCTTGACTCCAGGACGCAAAATCTACGTACAGATCCGATTCTTGCACCATATCATCATCTCGCGCGCTGTAGATGGCCATCTCCAGATCAGGAATATCTTTGACATGCTCCCCAAGGCGAGGTCGTAGTACATATTCAACACCACCTCTTCCATGTTGCGGTTTCGGATGTTTTCCCGTGTCATGAGGCGATGAGAATCGTAGGTGTAGTAGACATCGCCGTTCATGTGAATGAATGGTGTCCATCCATATCCCACCCTTTCGGGTTCCGGGGGGTATATGGGTCGTCCGAGAGAAATTCGCTATCGGAGCTCTCCGTGGATGCTTCGGTTGACGGAGTCGTAGGTCGGGAACAGGGGGTTCGAGGAGGGTTGGGTGAAGGATCTTGGACTGCAGGTTGCGAGGCAGAGGGGAGAGGCATGCTGAGTTGTGAAATGCGGAATTTTTGGACCTCTTCAAATAGCAGCCCAGAGAGACGGCTGCAGTGTGAACAAGAGAGTGAGCAAGTCTTGCCACAAGAGCCCTTGGTTACAAAGTATGTCCCGTCCGCATAAAGTGCAGGCGCAAGCAGGTCCACGAGTACACCTGTGGATGCCGTTTGCGACTGTCATGTTGCTATGGAAGAACAAGACTCGGACAAAAACAAAGCAAAAGGACAAGGACCTTTACGGCAACACAGATTCGCCGCCGCCGCCCCATCAGAACGATGCCGCTATTTGAAAATACAAGGGAACCAGGGGTTTACAACATGTCAACCCAACGCCAACCCGTGGCGTCTGACATCGCCGCGGCGAACTTCCTCGTCCGGCTCGGTCCTTGCGCAAACTCACCTCTGTTAACTTACAGGTAAGTACACTGCTAACCGTAGTACTTATCAGACCGATACCGCAAAGGGGCCGAGAACAGGAATTGGTTCGGTGCCAAATCAATGCGCCTTGGCTTGTTCGGCTTTGCGGCTCAAAATTGATTGATCCAGCACGATGTCATGGATCCGATGATGTCCGTGAGTTCCGCGTGAAACAGAATGTGGCGTAAGCAGTACTTGGCTCTGCTTCGACAGCTGCCTAGTATGGTGCTCCTTTTGAAAAATTATCTCGCACTCCTGTGGCACGCGCCTATCCTATCGTGTAGCTACCTAGCCATCATACAGTGTGAACGACCTCGAATATTTGAGAGAGACTACTTATATGTCTGAGTGCTTCAACTTCCAGGATCCTCTATGGGCTGTAGCATCTATAAGTCAAATCACATAGATATGCGATATGTAGGCCTGTCAGATTTTGCACATGCCTTTGGTGCAGCCCGGAGCTCCGCGGTGCTGCCACTACTCGGCTGTACTCGGCTTCTGATGTCTGGCAACAGGAACTACCTACGGCCAACGGTCACCAATAGGATATGGTGCTCCTTTCAGAAAAGGATGATCTGCATAGTACTTATGGTATTCTGCAACCCCAATCTCATAATGCTTCGCCGCGGAAGTCGAAGTGGACGAAACAGATCGGATCATGATTTGACCACGGCACGATGGCCGCATAAAACAACTTGGAAGAAGAAAATTGTAATTAAGCCTCACTAAAATGACCCGTGCAACATTATTCTTTTCTTTGCTAAAGCCCGGGCGTGAGTGCGGGCGCCAGTGGGGCCTGGCTGGGGGTTGAAATTTCAACAGGCAAATCGCTACTTAATGGCGATCATGAGTCAACGGCGAAGGCTCCTTGATGGATGGACCAGCGTGGCAGTCGTCGGTAATCTATGATCTCTGTGGAGGTATATTGAGACAGAGCGGGGACTCGGATGGTCCTCACGGTATAGAGCGGCACATGCGTCGTTCACGATATCTTGACGAGACTGCCCTCTACTCAATGCTCAGCTAACTCGAACAAAGGCCAGTGACCTCTCCGATCTTCGGCGTGGATCTCTATCCTCCGTTTGCATGCTCGAACTGAGACATACTGGAACTCGGTTTTTTGCTGAGAGATCAGCCCGATCATTCCGCGACGAGAAACTTCCCACGGTTCGAAACTACCACAGTATAATCTCTCAACCGTAGTTCTTTCATTTGTTTCACCCTCCATTATGAACAAACACATGGCTCAAAGTGACGGCAGCGGAAATCAAATGCCCTTTCATCGCCATTAGCTCAGGCCCGCTTCGAACAGGAGATACTTGCGCAGGCGATGAATTAGTTCATCGGCTCCGAATCCATTCACTACCGGAGTCGCCGTCACTACTCAACATTGATATTTGATTTCGTCCGCGTTCACAAAATTATACTTGAGCGTCATGTCAGTCCAGTTGTTTTCGGGCGTTCAACCTCAAGCTTCAACTTTGACCAGTAGTCAGCCCCCCGCACCCGCCACGCCCCCGGTCGGCAACGTAATATTTCCAAAACACCCCCGGTAAAATCAATCTCCTGCACCCTCTTCTGCAGCCCCTCAATGAATGTGTCGATGGGGCAGAGCCCGGCGGAGGAATGGGGGCAGCCGGAGAGCCCGGTGAGGGGGACGGTGGCGTCGTTGAGGAGCCAGCGGATGTGTGTTGGTGTTACCGTGCCGATGGTGGAAGAGGTGTTAGTGGAGGCGGGGGAGGAAGACGAAGAAGAAGCGAGCGCGGGGCACGAAAGCACCTGTCCCACGAGGTTGGCGCCGAATGGTGAGATTTGGTTCACTTTGTAGGACTGCGGGCCCGGGCGCCTCAGTCAAAGCGTATCTAAAGATAAGGTAGTGGAAAGGCGCTCACCCGGTTCTCGGGAATATGCGTCGCTGGTAACGGTCCCCCGCTTGCGAGGGTCGTAAAGTTCATCGCTACCACGACTACATATCATCGGTTAAGTCAGCCACGTCCCTCGAGTAGTAGAAATGGGGGAATACGCAACTGGTACTAATCACCGTATCGTGCGTTGCATCGACATAGATTGGCTGATCGAGCGGGAACGTGATATTACTCTGCACCGTTGAAGCGTTGAACGTCGATTGAAGGCTTGCGTCGAGGGGGGCACGGGACTGTGTTCGGTGTTTTGTTCAAGTCAATTGATTGATTGGATATATGGAGACAAGACGAACCTGCGAAAGCCGCGCAAGGAGCTCCTGGACCCACCCTACGCCTGTGCCGCAACGGCGGGGTTCCCCGGGCCGTTGTTGTACCAGAACGAGAGATCTATTCGTGCATGAGCATCAGTATTAGTATCATTCATTCCATATGTTCACAAAAATGAATCGACATGGAAGAAGAGCAATGAACGCACCGACAGAATACTCAAAACCCTCCCATTCCTCCTTCGTAAACAGCCCACAAAACGCGGACCATCCCAGCGCCACAGTTTCGTACGCGCACAGCTGCTGCATCGCGTACAGCGTCGTCGCATTCAACTCCATCCCCGTGCTGGAGTGGAAGAAAGGGGCAAGACGTTTTTGCGCAGCGGAGAGATAGACCGATTGCCACTTGGCGAGCGGGGCGGAGGCAAGACCTGAGACGACATTGTTGGCGTTGGGCACATGTCGTACGGCGCGAGGGTGGCTGTATATTGGTTCAAATATACATACGTTGACACGAGAAGGATTGACGGAATGGAAGAAACACGAACAATTGAACCCCTGCGCTTCGATGTCGATCCACTGCTCATAGTCTGTCTGGTATGCCTGCACGCCGAAGAAGCCCGCGGCAAAATGGAGCGCTGAGTCGACCATGCGTCCTAGTAGGGTGGCGCGTCAGTCAGCTAGGTGTCAACTTTATTTTTACGTGGGGAGGGAGATTGGGCGCGCTGCGCTGCTGCGCCGCGGCGAGCGAGCGAGACGGATCCCATCCGTTGAACCAGCGCGGAAATGAACCAAAAATGGCGCTCACCCTCTGACGTCGTGCGCCACACTGGCAGCTTGGCGAACCCCTTGAGAAGGTCGCCGTATTTGACGCGGAAGCCCACACCGAGCTCGAACCTTTGGCGCCATCAGTCGTAAATGACGTGAACTAAGTCGAACAGAGATTAAAAAAATGACACATACAGCTGCTCCCTTCCGAACGGCGTCAAAATCTCCGCACCGAGCTTGTACGTCCACGTATCTAAGAATTCGAGCGGGCCCGTGACTTTCACGGTGCCATTCACCGCGGCATTATGCAGCGCCGCAGCGAATGCGGCAGGCGCCGAGCCCGAGGTGGGATACCGTGCGCCGTGGCGGTGGAGGAGGTGCACCTGCGTCAGTTCGCACCCGTCCGGCACACGTGGACTGCTGTCGAGCCCCAAACTGCTGCTCTCAAAGGGTCCGAGGTTACCCCACGAGTGGAGAACGTCGAAGGATTTTTTATCGGATGTCGCGGGCTCGATGAGCGGGAATACGTTCGCATAGTTGGGCGAGACGGGTGCGGTGGCGATGGCGAAGGCCTCGTCGCCGGTCGGCGTGGGCCCAAATACATCTATCTGCGTTGCGTCTGGGAAAAACGTGGAAAGCGATGCCGCAGAGGAAACTGCGCCTGGAGGCGGAAAGATGGCACTGCTTGTCACCCCCGCGAAGCTGGACGCTTGTGCGCGTCGGTCTTTCAGTTTCGCGGCGGAGGCTGCGCTGAGGAAGAATACAGCAGCAAATGCGGTAGTCGTCAGCATCATGGCGGCGGGCGGCGGCAAATATTGGACGCCGCGCTTTATATACGGGCTCTGACGTAATTCGCACGTTCGAATTGGTTCAGCATCATGCATCACCCGCGATCCGTCGGCCGAATTTCAGTGTTATTCCGCTGAGTAGGGTAGGCGGATTGGTCGCGGTTGAATTCAGCCAAAGGCCGCCGTTCGAGCCTCGGATCTGCCATTCTTTTATGGCTTATTTTGAGCCCGGAGATGCCGAATTATAAACTCGATGATTAAAAATAATTGGGCTCTACAGTCCCCCTTGAGAGCTCAGAGAGAGTGCATTATCGCTATTATGTCGCTATCTGGTGAGCTGTGGAAGCGGCATAAATCAGCGTCGAGACTCGACAAGCTCTACCAGATCAAATTTTGGTAGAGCATGTCGACGTCACCACCGGCCATCTTCTGTTCTCGACCACCACCTTACAATCAACCAATCACTCGCTGCTGTCTTTTTTATACTGCTCTGCACTGGAGTGGATCAATTCTCCTGGGCCCAATCACTGTCCACAGTCCACTCAAGTGTCTTGTATCTCGGATTTGCCTGAGTGAGTTATGACATCGAGTGCTCGGCATCTAAAGATTAGTACGACCGTTGTCGGTGAATGACCAGTACAATATAATTCCAAGACAGTGCTTCATTTGCCTTGGTACTGTAGTTACTTCGCACATTTGAATCAATTTTGACTGAGTGCACGGCGTGAGCAAATTAGATGCTTTAGATTTGGGACTTGGCGTCTCGGACTTCAGTCTTCAATCAGTTTGAAATTTGAAGTGACCGTGGATGGGCCACCTCTCGTCCATTCTGGCTATAAGACTATAAGTTTGAACTTTGTGAAAAGGTACTTCAAAAGGTGGACTTTGGCAATTTGCTACCGATATTGAATGAGTTTGAGATATGTATCCACATCAATCAATCCCACCTGGGGCACCTACGAAACCGTTATGTAAAGGTCCTGACAGGCCGGTTAGCTTGTAGGAGCATAACCTACCTGTCAGGGGCGCGAAGGCGAAGGATTGTGCTTCTATTAGTCATGGGCGCTGTTTCCTAATTCGGAAAGGGCATGCCGCCGCCGGCGCCTGCCCCATTGAGACCATTCTAATCATGTGGCCGTTGCCTTCGCGTTCTTGCGCTGGCCTTCGTCGCCTTCCCCACTATATTGTATTGAATCACAGAACAGACTAGGAATTCAAGCACAGACAGCAATATAATCATTTGACGACGTTACGAGACATGTAGTATAGTTTTGGAATACGGAAGTCCAAGACATGGCGGAAAAGAAGACCTTCGCGAGCGCGCGAAGGGCGGAGAAAGAATGTACATCAGCGACGAGAGCAATGGCAAACGTTGAGCAAGATCACGGCTCAGACACATACACACATTTACGAGATTCAGCAGTCCAAGAAGTGAGATATATGACGACCTTCGCTGATGCGCGAAGGCCAGCGAAGGTCGAGGAAGGCCAGCGAAGGTGACGGAAATGACGACTTGGTGGCAGCGGCAGGGCTCCTACGGATGCATCGACTCCATGTACGCCTGGATCTTCGCAAGTTCGGCGGGGTCAAACCTTGCCAGCTGTCCCGCCACCTGCCCGAACAGCTGATTGAATTCCGCCGGCGGCTCGGATGACTTCGGTCGCGAAGGCCCGGCAGTGGGAGCCGCCAAGAACTCGCGCCTACTGCCTGACGCGGAGTCGCTCTGCTGCTCTTCGGGGCGCGGAATGGCCTGCATGCGCTTGCGGCGTTCGGCGACAACGGTGGGGTCGTTGGACGCGAAGCCGACCTGCTTGTTGGTCTTGCCCGTTGGCCTCGGCATGGGTCTGCTGCCACCACCGTCCTGTTCGCCGGAGGAGCGTCGCGGCCTCGGACGTTGTTGAGGCTGAGGGCGGGGCGGAGGCGTAGGCGCGGGCATCGGCGTAACGGGCCCCGCCGAGCGTAGTTTCTTTGCCGGGGGTGGCGACGCCGGGTCCTCTTCCTGCTGGCCTTCCTCGCGGTAGTCGGAGCTTTCGGCAGAGGGTTCGGGGGACGGGGCCTTTCGCTTCGTTGCTTTGGCATCGGTTTGCCTGGCTTGGCCTTCACCGCCGTCGTGGCCGTCGTGGCCGCCGTCGTGGCCTTCGCTGCCGCCGTCGTCGCCGTCGTCGCCTTCGCTGCCGCCGTCGTCGCGGCTGTCTTCGCAGTCTTCGTCGCGGCTGTCGGCTTGCCCGTCTTCGCCGTCGTCGGCACTGTCTTGGCCGACGCCGATTTTGCCTTCGCCCTCGTCCTGACTGGGGCCGATATCTCCTCCACCTCCTCCTCCTGCTCCTCCTCCTCCTGCTCCTCCTCCGCTCTCCTCCGGCTCCTCCGGCTCCTCCTCCTCCTCTGGCCTCCTCCTCGGAAACCTCCTCTGCCTTCCCCTCCCCTTCCCCTTCCCCTTCTGAGCCTGCTCCTGCTTCGACACCCTCTTCTTGAGCATCTTCTTGGAGATGGCTGCATCGCCAGCACGACGGACGTCCACGGACGCCAACCAGACGTTGCCGTGGGCATCCTGGCATCTGCTCTGACGGCCACAGGATGTTTTCCAGTGGAGCTCGGCCGCCACTGGACCGTCCGGCTGAGGGATCGTGTAATCATGACCGACGATGACAAGATCACCTGTTGAGTGAATGAGATGAGAAAACAGCAGTGAAGAAAGTCCTACGCACCTCTTGGTATGTGTGGGATTCCAGGCGAAGGCCCCGGCCTGAGCCCGACTCGTGCTCGAGGAGGGCGACGTTGAGATACGAGAGGTCCTGGCTGCGCCACGCGCCACTGGCCTTGTCGCTGTAGATTTCGCCGGGGAGGCGGACGTTGGTGGGATACCCGAGGAGACGATAGTTGTTTGGCGCCAGAGTGGCCCCGAGCGGGATCCAGAGGAAGTTCCCCGCCCGACCCCCCTTGTCGCGGAAGAGGTCATAGTTGAGGCATTTTACGCTCATGGCGCAAAAGCGGTCGCGGATGGAGTTGATGTTGCCGGTAGAGGCTTTGATCTTCTCGGGGGCGCCAAGATACGAGTCTTGCCTGGGTGCGATGGCGGTGGAGGTGCTGGCGACGGGAGATTGGCCCTGGGAAGGGTGCTGGTGGAGGCCGTCGCGGCCGTCGCGCGCTTCGCGGAGGCCGCGCGGAGGGCTTCTTGACTGCCTTCAGACCGCCTGCCTCCTCCAAGGGTTTCGCGAAGAGCATCGAGGACTGATACCCCCGAGCCCAAGATGTTTCATTTGCCCCGTGCTAGCAAATATGAATAACGCACTCTGATATTGAGCAAACGTTGCTTACTATGCGCAGATCTTCGCAACGCCAAGAAGGTCCGACGAGGTGAGTGGCGCATTGGTCGCAGTGTGCATGAGCGAAGCAGAGAACTAGAAAGAATGTAAGCGATTCAAGCAGTAGGCAGAAAAAAACCACTCACGGCGGTTTCAAGCGCTGGGGTGGCGATCACTTCGGCGAGCTCCGTGTCTTCGTGAACGTGGGCTCCGCAGATGAACATGATCGCCTCGAAGGCCTTCTCGTTTGCTGCGTCCATCTAGGAAGGATGAGGAAGAAGTTATATGGAGTAAAAGACGGGGTACACACCGACGTCCGAAAGCCTTTACAGATCCGCTCAAACAGGCGCTGCCGACTTGCCACGTTTCGACGCTTTCGAGCGAAACCAGATCGTGGTACTTCTGAGGATGAACTCCGCCTTGCCCTGAGGGTAGTGCTCCTGAAATCTCCTGTACATGTCTCTGAGATTGTGGACGGAGAAACGAGGGAGCTCCATCGTCTCGGGATCGAAGGCAGGGTCGATGCGCTGGTACTCCTCCACGGCGTGCTCCTCGGACTGGGCGAATCGTTGGTAGATGTTCCAGCCATTCCCAGTCCGGGACCCTTTAGCTGTCGAACGCGCGACGGCTGTGACGTATCGCTCTGCAGGCAGGCCGTATGCGTTGGCATACTCCTCTGCCATGTTGTGAACCAGCTTGACGAACTTCCGAGGCTCTCCGATTGAACATTCGAAGGCCGCCACCCACGTCCCTCGCTGCGGAGTCCTGAGCACTGTCCGCGTTGGACTCAGGAGATTGCGGCACAGGAGACAGCGCGTAGCCGCGACGGGTACGAAGGTGCTCGCGGCGGCGGAGAAAAGTCGCGGTCAGGCGG
>QVIE01002070.1:0-19175 GCA_013387415.1 Panellus pusillus | reverse complement strand
TGTAGTAGACCTACCAAGTTTCTCGAAAGAACCTTCGGCTGCATGTACACCATGAACAGAGACATATTGACTGTATTCAGTTGAAAGCAGGCTTGTTGATACATATGAACGACGCCATGAAGGCAGCAATGAAGGTAACGACGAAGGTGACGACGGCTCTGATGAAGGTCACGAAGGCTCGTACAATAATTGCATTTCAGTTCTACATGGCGTTGTCGTTACATCGGAGCGACTCGATACAGGCTGCTACAAAGGTAAGACGGAAGAGATGAAGGCTGCAATGAAGGTCACGAAAAGGCTGCGATGAAGGTTACGAAGGCGTTACGAAGGCGGCGAAGGGTGCCGCGAAGGCTTTCTTGTGGGTCAAAAACACCATCTATATGACTGGAAGCGTCTGAATATGATCCCGAAAGACACCCCGCACCCAAGGCATTTGCGCTTCGGATACCTGTACGTCCTGGTGGCCACGCATGATGGCGGCCATCATGCACAGCACCCAAAGGCCACAGTCGTACCCGTTCGTCTGGCGTGGATGACCCTGTTTCAGGGAGACGTGGGACAAATAAAATGAGAATGAAATGGAGCATACCACAGCAAAGAGTGGGCGCGCAGTCCACCTTTCCTTTGGATCCTCCGTCGACACATGCAGTGGGTGTTGATTCCTGTTCGCCAGTGCGACCATCCGAGTCACGAGAACCATAATATCCTTCATGAAAATTAGAGAAGGTTAGATGTAAGGGGAGAAGACGCACGCGAAGGTCGTGTCGCCACCCTCCGCGAGATGCCATACTGTCGAAGAAAAAGACTTCCCGTCTGGGGACGACCACTACCGCGAGTACCCAGTGCTCCTCGGACGGCCGATGGATTGGAATCAGCCACAGCGGCTTCTCCCAATAACAGGTGTGTGCTACACGGCGCCAGAGATCTTGATCAGAACCCTTGTAGCGGACACATGGAAGATCATATGTGCTGAGGACTGCACACTGGTTGGCAGCGTCCTTCGTCGGAGAATCGCGGTCTCTGTAAAGAACGTGAAGAGACGCGGCGACACCGTTGAGCGCAAACCCATTCAGCCGGCCCGTAGAGGAAAGGAAGGGCTTCAGATCCTCCGGTGGGATCTCCAGAGGACGCAGACCTGGGCGGATAACAAAATGGGGAATGTCGCCGGTCATGAGGTGCATGGAGGCGTTCCGCGTTGCTAGGTCCGAGATGACGGAGGTGTCGACGGCATTTGAGGACTACAAAGTGTTAGTGGTATGCTGACAGGTGCTGGACATATCTTGGCGCACCGTGTAATCCCATTGAACGTCAAGGCAACCTGCAGAAGCCTCCACAGTTGACGTCTCTGCCTCCTCCTCCTCTCCGTCCGAATCCTGAAGGACCTCCTCGATCAGATTGGCCTGGTCTTCGTCTGAAATAGCACCGGGATCCAGCTCAAATTCCCCATCAGCATCTCGAATTTCTCCATCGAAGAGATCCTCGGACTCCGCGATGATCAGGATGTGGTCGTCAGCTTGGGTGTCGGCCGTGAAGGATGGAGCGGTGGGCTTCACGGGTGTCACGAAGGGCTTCGCGGGTGTCGTGACGGGCGTCGCAGGTCTCGCGAAGAGTGTTGTGAAGGCGTCGAAGTTCGTCGCAGAAGTCCCCGACGGGCTCACAAAACAGGATTCCACATCCTGGAACCTGAGAGACAGGCCCCAAGACCGCTCGAGATCGCGAAGATCTTCTTCCCGCCGTCGAAGGAGGAAGATCAGTGGAGAATCTACCACATGTTAGCAGGGAAGAGATGTGGGGCGGAGACGGTACCTGGTTCCAGTTCCATGGCCCTTTTCACCACCTCCTTTTCCTCCGAAAGCCAACGGCGAAGGTTCTCCCGCTCTAAATTCAATCGTACAACCTCCTCCGCACACCTGTCGGCAACATGAAGGCTTCGAATGCCATCGCGGACGTCCTCATCATTGAGCCAGCGTGGAATTGGCCCCGATGAAGGTGTAATCCAGACGTCTTCGTGAAGGCTGGGATCATTCCGGAGGCCGTTCAGCTGGGTGGACAGGGGAGAGGGAAGAGGAATGTTGCATTGAGGAGGGCGGAGCCGTTCCAGGGTTTCGCAGCCGGCATTGAACTTCTTGATGGCCTTCAGGAGTGAGGGCTGGCGCTTAGAGATGGCTTTACGAGTCGATTGGTGAAGCTTCGTGCCTGCAATGGATAAGATGGATGGCTTCGGACGAATCTTTCCACAAACCTAGTGCCTCCCGCCTTCCTGAAACTGCGCGATCGAGCGACTCCCACTCGAAGAATGACCCAATTGCGCGCTTCCGGATGTTCATCTTCAAATCCCGCATGACAAGAAGGGTCTGCGCAAATTCGAGAGGAAGACCCCGAAGCTCGGGGAAGGTCTCCTGGATGTTGAGCGAGGCGTATAACTCCTCCGCCTCCTTGCCCAGCCGCTCATGGGTTCTCTCGAGACCGTGAAGAACGCTTAGTGATTGGGGGATGCCTTGGAACCATGCAAGGTCTTCTTCATGTCGTCGACGGCCTTCTCCACCGCATCAATCTGATTCTGTAGCAATAGCACCTTATCCAGCTCACGCCGAAGGCGAGCTGGAGCATCTACACAGTAGCTGAGAAGTACGAATGGGAACACAGAAGAGTAAGGACTCACGGGCACGAACAGAGGTTTGCGCCGCCTTCTGCGCCTCCCATTGCGCACGGAGCTCCCGCACAGGGACCTGGCAGTCTTGGAGGGTACGCATAGCGGCACGGTGCTTCGGCGTAACGCTTTTGCGCTGCTGCCGGTGTATCCAATTCCCCAGACCCTTGCGACCTTCGCAGCTCACGAAGGCCGCGTATTCGTCCAGCATCCATATGCGGCGTGAATTCTGGGAAACATCAAGCTAAAGAAGGGTTCCAGGAATGAAGTACATACCCATTGGCCTCTTGTCAGCGGTATAAGCTTCCGTATACGCGACCAAAAGCGCTCAACACCTTCGTGGTCAGCAAGCCCCATCCCCGTTCGGAACTTTGGGCTATACAGTAGCTGGCAAGCCCAGTGATGCCCGTATGCATGCATGCCATTGATAACAAATGATATCCGCTCGCGAAGGGCAGCAGGGAGTATAGGAAACTTGATAAAAAAAGTCAAATGAAGGCCACGAAGGTAGGCAACGAAGGCCACGAAGGTAACGAAACATACCAGATTCAGACTGTGTTCAGTAACGCAGCCTACGTCGTATGCCTGCAGGATAGTGGCGCTTGGGGGGAGCAAGCTGGCGACTTCTTCCAGCATTGCAATGATGTAGCATTGTTTCTCGCCCACGCTATCAATGTTGCACATGAAAATAGGTTGCCCGTGGCGGCAGGTCATGACGAAAACGCCGCTTGCGTCGTAGCGTTTGGGGTCCGCCTTCCGCTTGTTCTCATTTGCTGCATCCCAAGACTCTTCGCAGGCATCGACCACCTCTTGTGGCATGAATGGTTTGCCCTTGGCAATCGGAAACTTTCTCGCGGCGTCGATCTTCCGTGCGACGGCATCCACCTTGTCCTTAGGAATAAAAAAAGCCGGGTCATATGATATAGGACCATCGCCGGCTTTCCGCAAGTGGCGGTAGCTAAAACACCCGTCCGCACCAAATTGGACATCTCCGCCCCTGAGCAGTGTTGAGTACAGGCATTGACCACAAGGAAATAAAGTCTTACTCTCGCAAGTCCCGCCCCCATTCGTTGAGGTTGAAGCAAGCTGGGCACCGTTCACGCAGGATGCGGTCAGCGCGTCCAGACTGGAGTCGAGGGCCGGACGCAGCAATTTTGGGTGCTGAGCCAGGCGTCGCTGATGACGACTGTCCAGCGGCACCAGATGGGGGGGGATTCTGAGCTGGAGAGTCCGCAAAATGGGCGGCGGAGGCCGTCGCGGATGCAACGAAGGGTGTCGCAGATGCACCGAAGGGTGCCGCGGAGGGGACGACGGGTGTCGTGATGGGAGCGAAAGGTGTCACGGAGGGGGCGAAGGTCGTCTCGGAGGCGAGATCCCGTACATTTGTTGGGGACTCTGGGGCTGAAGCGACTGGCTGCAACGCCGCCTGTGCTAGAGCAGCAGCGATCTTCTTCTCCACCCGGTAACGAAGGTTTGACGCCCACTGGACCGCCTGGGTAAGTAGCCGACGGAAGGGGTCAGAGGCCAGCTCATCCTCGGAATACTGAGTAAAGCTAAGGTGAATACTCTACACAGAAATGCAGTGAGATGCCATACCTGGGCTGATAGAACTTTGAAGCCCCGCCGGTCGTATACGGTATGAAGGGCGGCTGCAAGTGCCGTAATCGCATCGCAGGACCGCTCGAAGAAGGCGCGGTATAAGTCGAGCAGATCGGCGGCAATGCCAGTCTTCGTCTTGCTGGGTGAGGCAGGAAAAACGCCGTTCTCCACAAGGAGAACTGCAGCCGGGGTGCAGCTGCAGGTCGTCACCGTAATATGCTGGATATCTAGAAGGCAGTGAGAGGATTATAGCAATGGGAAAAGCATACTACGCACGAGTAGGATATAAGCATTTGATGCTTGACGCCGTGGAGGTCTTACAGGATGCAAGACACTTGTATTCGAGAACGGCGGGGATGATTTCGCGCGGCCGGCCGTGTGTACGCTCATAATAACGAATCCAGGGCACCTCGAGAAGGGGTAGCAGCTGGTTCCACGCGTCGTTCAACCGTTGCGCGTCGCCTTCACCGATTGCCCGAGGCCACGAAGGCGGCGAAGGCGGCGAAGCGAAATCCAGAAAGTCCGATTCGAACTGATCTGCCATCGCGGCGTCCGAGGTGGATGGACCATCCACAGGAATAGCATCTGGGGCGCCGCCAGCTGGAACGCCGTGCAAGAGGGCGTCCAGCTCATGGCGTGCGGCAGCCACCCTCTGCTCGAGTCCGAGCCCCCGAACCGTGTCCTTCTTGCGCGTGTCGCGTTGCTTTAGGGGGCTCTTGAAGTGTGTACCAAGACCGGTGTGCGCAGCGGGCTGGGAGGCGCGAACGGAACGCTTGCGGCCAGGGGGCGCCATGGGAGGAAGGAAGAGCACAGCCTTGACTCAATTTGGTAGTGTTACCCGATTTGGAAACGCCGATCTCTTGACTAATAGAAGCAAAGCTTTTGACTAATAGAAGCAAGCTCTTGACTAATAGAAGCAAAAAATGAGGACGGCTTCGCGAATTCCGCGCCTCTCAGGTAAGTTCCGCCACTACAAACTAACCACCCTACAGGGTCATTACCTCACTCTTTCGTAGGTGCCCCAGGTGGGGAGCAAGATGATACTTAAACGACATCATGAATGTGATCATACGACCTTTTCTTCTAGGATATCGATATAAGTTTCAGAACTAACCAACCGGGTTCTCTGCTGGCCGCCGAATGCCCACTCTACTTGAGGAGACAAAAATGAGGAAGTTCCAGATGGATCACAAAGAAATAGGAGTCCTCATCACTTGACTTCTCGTCTGGGGTACCTGTGACTGGAGTCGCAAGGACTCTGTGCCGCGGAAACAGGTGAAGAAACGACTGAGCGCCAGAAATAATCGTGTCTGACTCTCTAACTACCAAACAAAGGGTTGCGATTCCTTTTTGGAAATTGGAATGAACTAGGCGGGCCCGGGGCGATAGCTTGGGAAATGGCAGGTGAGCATTGGGGTCGAACTTAGTCACTATCATTCTCTCGTCGACAGACGCTTCATCATTGAGATTGAACCTCGTACTTATGTGCTCACCTCCGAGTCGGATTGACGTCCTACTAGTCGGCCAACGGCCGGAGAAACTCGGATCATCGCTTTGCGTAAGCCTACTAAACTTAACGCAAACCACCACCTGCAGCTGAAAATCCTCAATTAAGGGCTCCTTTCCTTGACACGAGTCCCTACAAGGCTTCCCCGAGTAGCCAGCGCTGTGGGCACAGGGCAGTCAGTGTCACAGTGCACAGGTCCCCGCCGCGCGGCTCCGTCAACGCGACATCAGGAAAACACGAAGCGAGCCATAGCTCGGCGATAGTAGCATAGCACCTATAGATATCATAGTGCCGCATAGTACTGTGCAGAGCACACCAAGCACTATGCAGCACTATGCAGAAGCATAACCCCATTATGTAGTATCCTGTCAGCTATGTCTATCGGCTCAAATGTTCGGCGTCTACGGGTGCGGCTTATTTCCGTCTGCTTCTTTTCACGGGTGTGCTGCGCCGCGTACATGACTTACACATATATAAGCGTCCTCTGCCGGCCCTTTGATCTCTCTGACTCCCATTCCTGTCTCACTCACTTTTGACCGCCTCCCGGTCAAACTCAACCTTCGTTTACAGTAAAACTAGTACATACAATCTTATCTTGATTCTTGACCACTCGTGCTACTAAAGCAATTGATTGTTCTGCCTCGATGTTTTGTTTCGCGTCTGCCGTGCAAGAAAAAGTACTCAGAGCGGAGAATATGATAAGTATTAATAGTAACATTAGCCGAGTTAGGCGGCCGAAGCCGCAGCACTGCATAGTGCTGCATAGTGCTGCATAGTAGGGATGTATCTATGGGCACTATGGCACTATGCAGTGCTCTCCAGCACTATGCAGTGTCCGCGGGTTTTCCTGATGGACGGCAGCGACGCTGACTCGGTCTTTGGAGAATCTCAGTGGACAGTCTCGGGCTGGCTTACTCACCCTCTGAATGATGATTTTCAGGCTTTGTAACGCTCACTTGAGAGGCTCATGAGGTCAGTGGTTTATAAAGTTGTGCGGATGATGATTGACGCGGAGGTGGTATATAGGTTAACGTGGTCAACCTTGATTGTGTCCAAAGGCTAAGAGCCGGAATGGCCGAACGAGGTACAGAACAGGACATAATTCCAGCCCCATCTGAGCCCTTGCCCTTCAAGCGCAAGTCGTGCATCAACTGTCGGTGTGTTGCCTGTCTTCTCCCACGACTCCGATCATCAATGAACATTTTTGCAGGCGGCGCAAGATCGTGAGCAAGATTCTTAGGTGGGACATGTATGCACTCATAGTTCAACAGAAATGCGACCGCGAACGGCCGAAGTGTACCCAATGTCTGCGCTCCTCTGAGTTCCAGGATTGTTCATATGCCGACGGTGGGCCGCCTCCCACTCATCAGCTAGAAGGTCTGTACTTTCTCTTCAATGCCAACTGCGAGCTTCAGCGAACTCAGAGCAAATTGCCATGGCCGAGGCGCGTCTCGAACGCTTGGAAAGTTCCAAAGACTGGTCAACTTCCACTCTCCTTCCAGGTCATCGAAGCTGCGCTACTCTGCCGACGCTTTCAGGAGGGGTTCGCCGCGTCTCACGTTGCCTCGTATGGTTACATTTAACACTAGATTTCTGTGGTCATTGACGCTAGGTCAGACTTACAGTTCCCATCTACTGGCATTTTAGGATCATCGGAGGTGAAGAATTCCATCTTCATTCGCGATTTGTTATGCGTTAAAGACCGTTGCAGGAAGTATCTTCATTGAGAATGCAGAGTCTGTAAGATGACATTACGCGCGTGTGCTCTACCAAATGACACAATTTTCCACAGCATTCAAAACTTTCTCCGACATGGATCGCAATTCGGGTTTTTTCTTCACATCGGGAACTTCTCGGCCGCCATGTTCGCACAGACTCCCAGCCAACTGTTGCTGATACCCGCCCTGCTTGATACCGTCCATGTCTGGGCTATACACCTCTCCGGCTCAGTCGATCTCATCGCCGCACACGAGCTTACCTACCTCTCGCGTGCAGTTCGGACGGCCGCAAGTAGGGCTGCCCACCGTCCCGTCTACGGGACGGCCGTCAATTTGAGACGCCGAGACGGGTACGGGCCGTCAAATAGACGGCCGTCTTTTCCATTTTCAGACCAGTGAGACGGGACGGGACGGTCGAATTGACGGCCGTCTGCGGGTTGACGGGTGCAGGGCAGAGGCGGCGACATCAAGTAGCCGCGCATGCATCCTCACACGCGAATTCGCGTTGAGGGTGGCAGGCGCGGCTTCGACAGCTCGCATGCCTCAACAGCGATGAGGTACTAAGCAGACAGCCGCGCGCACGGAAGTAGGTATGCAAGCCATTTGCAGCGGCATACTTGTCATGCGACATGCGTAGGGAAAAGGGCAGCAGCAACTGTAGAAAGGAGGCGTCAGAAGCGAGAGCGCAGCGCGTGTGCAGGACACAGGGCACAGAATGACTGCAGTCTGGGCACGCACCGGCACAGTTTCTATGGCACTGAGTGCATCACATGCAGAGGCGGCGACACATTCCGACTGTCCGCACGCACATTCTCGCAGACGGCGCTGACACGGGTGTCACACAACTCGGGGCTTGTCGCACGGTGTAAGCGATACGAGGAGGACCGTGAGATGCGCGGCTGCGCCGTGAAGCTTGGAGTAGGGTCCTCGATGACATGGCGGGGTCCACGGGTGACACTGGTTAAAAGAAAGAGGAAATAAGAAAAGAGACAGAAAACGTACCTCATCTAGTACGCAGAGCAACGCTCCCACTACATCCTTCCGTCGTCGTCGTTCGGTCGTTAAGGAAGGGAGATAAGTAGCACGTGGTCCGGCAGCCATAAGATGCCGGTGAAATTTCATTGGCCGTCCCTGGTCCGAATGCGGTATTTTCTCCAAAAGCACATCGTTCACAGCCATCACGGCTCAGTGATCAGAACTAAGGTTTCAAGTTGTAGGTAGCCTCCAATCAATAAATGATCCATTCGGGGACCCGTCTACGGCCGTCAATCTGAGGCCGAGACGGGTACGGGCGGCTGGATTGCCGTCCGCACCCGTCCCGTCAAAAGTGTTCGATCATGGTCGGGACGGGACGGGACGGCTACCCGTAAACGGCAACCCGTCAACCCGTAAAGACGGGGACGGTGGGCAGCCCTAGCCGCAAGTGCCTTATCCAACACTCACTCTCTAAGGGATGTCCTGCACTGCATCCAGGCGGAGGTGCTGCTGGCGAGTTACTTCTTCCGGAATACGCGCTTCGTGGAAGGCAAGTACCACCTTAGTGCCGCCATCTCCCTCGTCCTCGGCGCAGGCTTGCACCGTATTCGGTCTGCGAATTCGAACTTGTCTGGTGGCGAGACTGGTGTCCTACTGGACAGCGTGCGTAGTTTGTCCACTCCAGCTCGGAACACCGTCGAAGAAACTGAGGCAGTGAGCGCGTTTTGGGCTGTTCTGACTCTCAACAACTGCTGGACAACGGCGGACGGGTCACCCTCGAATATCTCGTATACCGATACAAACCCTGACGTGCGCATTGACACGCCGTGGCCTATTGATATCAATTTGCCTGCCTTGCAAGTGCGCTTTCATCATTTTTCACAACAGAGATAGCAAAGCTGAATGACGTAGAGTGGTGATTTTCCGAATCTGAGCTTGAGAACGGTAACCACGTTCCTGGCGAATATGCCAGACAATGGAAATTCTGTGGCTGCGCTGCATGCAAAGGCGGCAATTCTGTTCGAACAGGCCTCACGTCTGGCGTCGCAGTACCACCCAAGTCAGCCTGTTCCTTCTGCTCTACTTTTCTCCGATTTACATGGACGAACACAGATTTGAACAGCGATCAATTGACGCAGCTTGCAGGGTCCTTCAATTCCATTGACACACTACTCCAAGACTTTACGCGGCTACTGCCCAGAGTCCACCTCTATTCGCTAGCTTCGCGAGAGGTGTTCGTGATCCACAGTCTGACGCACGCCGCGACAATTCAGCTGCACAATCCGTTTGTGAACCATCAAGAGGCTTCTCGTATGCGCGTTCTTGACGCCGCGCACGCGGTAGCATCGAGCATGGGGCAGGTAGATCAGAATAACCTGATGTACATTGATCCAATCATGGGGGTGCGAATACGGCCTGTATGTGTGAAATGTCAAGCGATGACTTGTACTTATGATAGACTCTGTTCATGGCGACCTGTCAAGTATTCCACACGGAGCTGGTACGGTCCAAGAGGTATCGCCTTTCGCTGAACGCTCTGCCGCCGACGCCCGAGGAGCAGAGTCTTATGGACGGGTTCGGCACGGTCCTTGCCGTGATGGCGGTGTTCGCACCGAATTGCCGGCTTATGGGTTCGTCTCGGTCAGTCACCAGCAGGTTCTTCATGTTGACAGGAACCTCTGCAGCTTCTCAACTCGACATAATGCAGCGAATGTACCTCGATATTTGAATTCTGCAGCCGTCAGGCCCGTCACGAAACGGCGACACGTACAACGATACTGTATACGACGCCCACACAAAAAGACTTACCATGCTACTTGAGTTTCATTTCAAATATGCCGAAGTGGTTTTGAGTCACATCTGTGAAGAGCTTCGAGAAGATTATTGGTACGTCATCCGGGGAGACCTGTCTGGCATTATCTGTTTTGTGGTTTTGCGCTATGTATCGCCGGTATCAGTGAACCAAGGTGCAGATTCCTTAGAACGGACTTCAACGGATATTATTCTAGCACCCGTTGGGCAGAGCAACCACTTTTTTTGATCGGGTTCAAGTACATATTATCATATCACGGCTGTATCAAGCTTCTAAGGACTGGCTTCTTTTTCCGGCGGACAGTGAGTGCGCATTTGCCTTCTGAACAATCGGACATGATTCAGCTCTCAGTCAGCTTTCACCAACGGCTGTAGTTTACGGACTGCAGACTCTCCGAAACGAATTGAGAACGGAATTTCAAGTTCATGACGTGGTTGTGTCCAAGCAGAAATACTTTCAGATGATCAAGAGAAGGCTGGTTTATTTATTTTAAGTCTGACAATCACACGGCTCTCAGAGTCAGATGTCGCTCTCTTACTGGCAGTTACAGGCAGTTACACGACGGCAGTAGTGCGGCGATCTATAAAGCCATCGCGCAGAATTCTGTCCATCTTTGATATAAATCGCCGCTCCCACCGCCATTGCTCTGTGTTCTCCTTCCGCCGCCAAGTCATCCATCCTTTTCCTCCTCTCCTCCTTCTAAAACACCACCACTACCACACCACCAACCAGCCCATGCCTGGCGAAATCGTCTTCCAAGCCCAATCACCCGACATCCTCAACTGCACGCTAGTAGCACAAAATCGGCGCGCCGAGGAGTACACCATCTCGACGGTGCGCAAGCTCTTCCAGCGCAAGCCACTTTTGTAGCGCACCGCCCCTCGGGGATGCGCGGCGCCATCAACTGGGATGAGAGGACTATCAGCGTGGGCGGACAGCAGCGCTCGTGGGAGGACTTAAATATCCCCCGAGGTGGGTATTCAGCTCGTTCGTCCTCAGCTCACATAGACTGAGAGTTCAATGGAAACTGACCTTGCCGATCAATCCAGGACAAAAGAATGGTGCTGGTCCAACGCTACCTACCTCGCGGAGCAACATAAATGGCAATGGTTCATCCACCATTCGTGGGGGAATGATGCCCCGTTGCCATGTTGACAAAAGCCAAGGAACGCATTTTGGGGGCTTCCAAACCAGCGTCACTGGTTCTGTCGGATGAGATTGAGGACGAGGTCGAGAGGATGTTCCTCGTCCTTGTGCTGGTTTATTCGCAGGCGGATGAATCTGACGTGCGTCTCTTTCTTTCTGAATTTGCAACCCAAGATATTGATGTTTCTTTTCTATGGCAGAGGGAGTTGTGAGAACACTGGTAGGGCCCTAGGGGTGCGGAGCTCGCGATTGATAATAGAGGCTGTGTCGTGAATGTTGATGCATCATCCATTGAGTTGCATGGATACTCCCAAAAGTTGAACAACCAAGTTCGTATCAATCCATCTTGGAATATAGGCTGAGTTGGGACACAGTGAGGTCGCGAAAAAGTGAGATATGATATAATATCTCCTCGGTATCATGACAATGCAGTGCTGCTGTTTGACAAGGTCGGATCAGATACCAAAGTTGACTGATAGCCACAAGCGCGTCCGAGTCGCGTCTCTGGATTTCGGACGGCGTGCACGGAAATCACAGCTGACAGAAGTTGCCGGCCATAGAATTCAATCTCAAGGGCTGTACAGCACGTACTTATGTTTGTATTACTACTATATGTACCCAATCTAGTTCAACGTCGGGATGCAAATTGTATTCCGATGGCTTGCGATTGGACGGTGCTTCCGAGGCTCGGAGAGCATAGAAAGCATGGAAATCACATAGAAGATCTAGAGAGAATCAACTTATACATTCTTGGATGAATATCAGACGATGAAGGTAGAGAAATGCTAGAAGCATTGAAGCAATCGTTCAGGTGGTTATCATTGTTCTATCAGCGCTGGGGAGAATGAGAGATGTTGCATGCACCGTGGGGAGCCAAATAAGCGTCGCATGCTGCATGCTGCCCGTATGCAGTAGGTCAGAGTAGGTTCTGTCGTTCACGGATCATGAGCAGTCCATCGTCGACGTCGAAGCGCCCAGCCTCATCTTGTCAGTTCGCTGTGACGTTGGTGTATGAATTTTAGCCCTCAAGGCCTCAAGCTGGAGCTTGAAACGTCAAAAATTGAGCGACTCGCCGGAGACAGCTGGTTCAGGCTACAACCTGATGCTTTGTTTGAGAAGAGCTAGCCAAGGTGGAGTTTCCCCACGCTGTTAGCGTCGCACAGTGATACCTCAGGAGCTAGTAGTAAGGTCTAGTGCGTGCGCCGTGCACCAATCTTATAGACGGGCCGCCAGCCGAAGCGTCATGGAGAACACGAGGCGCGACTAGGCGCGACTAGGCGCGAATTGGTCGGTCATCAAAGAAGCACGGCTCCGCAGATAATCAATCTCAATCAATGCGGGGCTCCGCAGTTGGAGTTGAACAAAACCTTGTTGAAGTTTCGCACTGGGATCACCCGACTCACCTTTCAACCATTTTTTTGCCAGGTATGAGGGCAGAGCAAAAAACTGGTTATTCGGAGCGTGAATTATAGACACCTGAATGGCAAGTGTGGTTCCGGAGAAACTGATTGATAGACTTCATAGCCGCCGGCCCTGTGGTGGTCATCTGCCATCGGTAATGAGTGATGACTTTACCGCTTTAGACTTTTCTCCATCGCAACTCATTATTTAAAATCCCCGCGGTGTCCTTCTTTCTTCATACCCCCAGCTCTACACTGAAGTCATGTTTCCCGAATCCCGCGCTGGTGCGTTTCCCCCTTGCTATGCCGCTACTCGCCGCGCTGACGCGGCTCTAGGTACTGGTCGTGGCAATGAAGTCGGCCTATGGCTTGACGAGACGGCGTTCGCACTACAGAACAACGAGGACGAGTATATGCAGTTTAGTCTCAATCTCGGAACAGAAACGGAATCGAACCCGGCATCCGTGTGCCCAACACCCCCGCGGCTGCGCCTTGATGTTGGAGCCCTGCAGCGGAAAAAGAAAGAGACGTTAGAGGGTGTTTGTGTAACATGGTACTTCTTTCCTCTCTTTATATCAAACTTCAGCCTTTCTGACCGCAGTAACACCAGCCTCCAGCGAGTTGCTCCTCACGACCTCGCTGCCCGCGGTCTCTGCCCCGCCTGCGCTGCCGTCTCCCCCATATCGACGGCCACGCTCTCGTCCGCGCCACGCTCCCTCTCCTCTGGCGAGTGCGAGGAAGAGGACGCAACGGACTACTCGTTCGCTGCGCTGGCGCAGGCGCGCGCGCTTCAGTCGCGCCGGCACGCCCCGCACGAGCTCGGTAGCCTCCTCGGCGTACGCGGCGCCCTCATGTCCCTCGCTCGCATTCTCATTTGCGTCCTCTTTGTCGGCGTTCTGGCTGGTAGCGGTCGCTGGACTGCGCAGGACTGACCGCCGTCATGATCATGTACAATCTGCCTATCACCACCCACCGCTCTCCATCGCATCGCATCTCACACAACCCCGCATCGCAATCGCATTTTCCTGTACTCACTCGGACGGCCTCAGTTCATATTCACCTAGTCAGCTTGCGCCCTGTGTGCAATATTCATGTACCTCTACGACTTGACGACCAACCGACCTCTCACGACCCTCGTAGTTCTTTGTTTTCAGTTGACGCTCTCCGTGCTCTGTTATTGAAATTCCATTTTGTTTCAGACTGAGGAGTACTCAGGGACAGGTCCCCTTTCACGTATGGGTCCTTGTTCAGTTTCATCGCCGGTAGACCAGCCCTTTTACCCGTTTCATCTGATTTGTCCTTGAAAGTTGAACCTAACATCAGCATAGTTGTCGAAGTACAGCAAGAACTTCGGTCCTGCCTTCTGGTTACAGTAAGACGTTTACCTGACTACGATAATCGGACCGAAAGGCGAACCTAAGAACAAATGCCAACGAACCAATAAATTAAATTAAATTAAACAAAGATGCACGTTTGTGGAAGTATGTACTCCGTCTTTCCACTGCCTCACACCTTTGCCCTCAAACACCCCCGTCCATCTTCTCCCGCTCCCGCTCCTGCGCGGGAGCCCCATTCCCATTCCCGTTCCCATCTCGCACCTCCTCCTGGCTAGGCATCGGCATTGGCATCGACGATGGGGCGGAGGAGGTGGCGGTTGCGGCGGTTGCACGCGAACACCCCAAAACGCAAACAGGGCGACGAGCGAAGCTGTTGTGCCTTGGATTAACAAACGCGACTCGGACGAAGAATGCGACGACTCACCGAGCCCGCCGAACGCAACCCCCGTCCACATGGCGGCATGGTATGACCCCAGCGCATCTGCGTTGCTATGTTCAGTCTTTCGCTGCACGTAGTTGAACACGATCGTCGACGCCGTGACGCCGAATGTTGTTCCGAGCTTCAAGTACATGAGATTGCTGCGGAAGAAGAGATTCAAGGCACGCAGCGGCGCACCTGGGTCATGGTCTGGAAAACGGCCCCGGCCACGCTCTGCTCTCCTGGCTTCACGGACGCAGCGACGAACATCATCCCAGAGGAGAACAAGAAGTCCACGCCGACTACGACGCACACCGCCGCCGGGAAGCCAAAAGCCCAATACGAAGCCGAGGGGACAACCATAGCGAACAGTAGAGATGCAATGGAGGTTGTGAGCGTTCCCGCGGCTGTTGCATGTACCGCGGTTAGAATGTGATGTTTGAGAGTGGGAGGGAACGTAAGACGTACTGAGCAGCCACCCCGTTGGTACGCGCCCCGCGAGCAGCGCAACGACGACGTTGCACACAATTCCCGCGACGAACATGGGCGTCAGCCGTACGACCGTCCGTACCGGCGAGTACCCGATGTAAACCTGATAGTACAGCTACAAGAGATCATCACCAATCGTCAGCCATGAGCGAGACTTCGATCAACAGCGTACGCACCTGCACCCAAAAGGCCCAAACCATGAACGCAGCGAACTGCAACAGCGCCACAGCGTACATCGCGCCCACCCTTCCGCGTCCGCGGGCGAACAGCGCGGGTGGGAGGAGCGGCGGGGCTTCGGCCCACGCGAGGAACGAGTGTGAGTGTTTTGTGGTTCTGGGACGCGAGAGATAGAGCTCCCACGCGGCGAAGAGCGCGAGGAGCACAACTGAGATGACCAGGAGGGCGATGATATCTGTTCGATGCGCGATTCATTAGTGATCTTATGCCGGGGTGGTCAACATGAGGACTTACAAGGCATTCCCCACGCCTCCTGAGGCCCGTTCCAGCTCCCCGGCGGTGGTGGTTTATTCCACCCCCCGCTGTCTGCGTCCCGCTCTGGATGGTGATGACGGAATCGGGTTCGTGCGTGATGAGGCGGGTGATGCGGCGGCGGCGAGTGTGGGGGCGCGCCGCCAAACAGCCAGTGCAGGAAGCCGAATGGTGGTGGGGGCGGCGGCGGGTGTGAGTCGTGCTTGTGTTTCCGGAGGCCGTGTCCGCGATGCGCAGGCCCTGAGTCGAACTTGCGCTCGGAATCGGACAGCGGGCGGTGCGGAAGGCGGGGATATTCGAGGTCGGAATCGGGATGTGGATCATGTGGATCATGAGAGGGTGGAGGTCGATTTTCAGCATCGACCGGCGCTTCGCCCTCGAATTCAGGATCAAACTCGGGCACTGCGTCGTCGGCCTCTTCAAATCCTCAAACTCCGACTCGAACGCCGGAGCAGCAAATTTCGAATCCGGATGTGGGTGGGAATGCGGAGGTGAATGACGATGCGGCGGAAGTGGCGGTGGCGGAGGCGGGAGCGCAAACAGCCACCGCACGAAAGACGGCGGGCGGGGGTGGAGGAGGGCCGTGCGCGTGTCTATGCGGTCCATGTGCATGTTCGCGTCCGTGCGGCTGCTCATGATGATATTCGAGATCGACTTCGCCGTCGTCCATGCCGGAATGTGGGTGCGGATGCGGGTGGGGTGGATGTTCAGATCCGTCTGAGTGCGGGTGATGCGAATGCCAAGGGAGAGAAGTGTGTTCCGGAGCGTCCGGTGTATTCGAGTCCGGAGTGGCCGTCGCGTCGGCAGCCGCGGAGTGCAGGCGCAGCTGGGTGGTAGCATCAAATACGACTTCAACAGCGGATTCCCCATCAAGAACATCCGGATCCTCGACCACGTCCGGCACGTCAGACGGCGGCGGTGGCGCTGCAAATCGTAGACTCGGATGCGCGTCCACCGCGCTCCTTTTCCTCTCTCCCCTCCGTTTCCTCGTCCCCACGTCCGTACGCACCCCTCCCCTCCACGCGCCCCTCGGCTCAGCGCGCGCATACGACACCCCGGTGCTCATTGCCATCTGCGGCGGCGGCACGCCAGGCCCCGCGCCCTGTCCCAGCGCGAGCGCGAGGAGAACGAGGCCAGTCGTGGAGAGGAACACGCCGATCCAGTCCGTCTTCATCTTTCGTGCGGGGTAGAAGTAGGGATGCGGGCGCGCGGGGGTAGGTGTACCTCTTGTCGGCGTCCTCTGCATCGGCGTCCGTGGGTGCGTCTGAGGGACGGGGGAGCGGGGTTGCGGAGGGTGTAGGTGGAGGTAAGGGCGGGCGGAAGACGAGGCGGAGTCGTTGGGGAAGAAAAATATGCCCGCGATGAGAGTGAGCAGCGTGAGGCCTGCGGCGAGGAAAAATTGCGCGCGCCAGGTGGCTCTGTCAGGTATTAAGCAAGCTATTGTGACCGGCGGAGCGAGACAGACGCACGAGGTTAGCTGTGTGAGAAGGCCGCCCAGTACCATCCCGAGCGCGGCGCCAATAGGCCCGCCGGCGGCGAGCGACGCAAACGCAATAACATGCGCGCGGCCCGCGCTGGGGGGAAATTGTGCGCGAGAATCCCGATCTATGTAAAAAACGCACATGTGAGTGCACAGATAAGGATACGACGGAGAGACGCACTGCAGCGGGAATCGTCGCTGCCGCGCCAACGCCCTGGAGAGTGCGCAGGACAATCATGGCGTTCTGGCTTTGCACAAAACCACATCCCAGAGTACAGCCAGCGAGAAGGACGGATCCCCCGAGGAAAACACGCTTGCGGCCGTGTGTGTCCGCTAGGTGGCCAAAGAACACAAGGAGGCAGCCAGAGGAGAGGGCGTAGGCGGAAACCAGCCACTGCAGCGTTGTCGCGTGCGCGCGAAGAGACGCCCCGATGCTGGGCAGCGCGATGGCCACAGAGGTATTGTTGGCGTTCTGCTGCGCGATTAGTGACAGAATATGTGAGCCGTGGATTACGGACATTGACGACCATGGCAGAGGTACATGTGGCAGCGATGGCGAAGGCGCGCAGTGCGCTTCTTGGCGGCGGCGGGCGGCGGTGGGGACGACGCCGACGGATCGTCCATGTCGATGGTAATGGTTCAGGCTAGAGCTCTGAAAGACAGCTGCGGGCTGCATTGTACAATGTATGATTATTTGCGGAAGTGCGAGACATCGCAGTTTTCAAAATATCACCGACATTCTACCGGCATGGGCTGCTTCCTGGTCCGACGCGTCGCAGCGACCTCCGCAGCATCGCTAAGCGACATCTGGGCCCATCCTCCCGCCCTGCCCACGGTTCCAAAACTTGACGCATCATCTTCGGCGCTGCATTTGCTTCGGTGGCAAATGGCAAAATATTCCCATTACCGTTAGGTAAAGTGTCTGAGAGCGCCCTATTTACCGTTTTGGCAGCAATTTCACATTTCTGTCGGCATTTTTACGTAAGCTGATGCTGCATGCCGAAGCTCGTCGGCATAAACACGCCAGGATTGATGGCACCATCCTTCTCGTAATTTGGCATGACTCAATCATAGTCCTGGGAAGCTCAACGCCGTTGCGATTCGCTCTCCCACAGATTCAGCACTGAACATTCTTCATCGAACTAAAAGTTAAGACACGTTTATTAAATGAATGTAATCGTAAAACATATTGACAATCGCAATGAGAAGATTAGTTCGGACGGAACTCGTAAGTTGGGGTCGACAAATAAGCATTCGGATACTGCCCCAACACTGCCTGCATCGCCGACGCCGCACACGTCTGCGAAATCGCAGCAGTGGGCCCGCAGATGGTGAAGAACTCGTTGCTGCCGTCGTTCCTGTTGATCAGCGTGCACTGGAGAGACTGGCCGTTGAACACCCAGGTGAAGGGCGCGTCGACGTTGTTGCCGCTTTGGCCGTTGCAGTTCAGCGCATGTTGGCGTCGGGCAGGCCGTTCGCGGGGGTGCCGCCGAGGATCTGGTACACCCCGTTGCAGCCGGTGTAGCTGCCCGTGAGGTCGTTGGCGACGTAGTGGGAGCCGGCAATGGATGCGCCATCGCCGAGCGCGTAGAATTGCTAGTGCATGAACCGTTAAAGACTGTGCTTCGAGGCATGCGCCGAAGGTACGTACGGTGTTCCCCGACCCCATGATTCTGAACGTTCCAGCTGGAAGACGGGGTTGCCATTCGCATCGTTTCGATACTGAACTGTCCCTCAGTCCCGGAATGTCACAAGCTGGCAAGGGCGCCGCAGGGATGAGATTCTTTGAACAACGTTAGCAATGAATATCTCGACGCGGAGGCGCGAATATAATCAACCCGAAGGTGAAGCTTTGAGGGGTCAACTGGATCGTTAGGTGAGTAGTGTACAACGGGCGACATGCAGAAGAGACACACTCCAGAAAAATAGAGGGGGAAGCAAGCAGGAACTGGATATTGGCAGTTGCGATGCTATTCATCTTCGCCACGTAGTAGTTGTAAACATTCGTGGCCCGGGAGCTGCGAACATAGTGTAAGCCAGAATTCGTTGATATAAAGGCCCAGCGTGCGTACGTGCATCCATTCGGGTACGTGGCGATAAGACCGCGAAGCCAAGCGTTAAATTCTACCGGGAGATTGGCATCCGGAGTATCGG
>QVIE01000286.1:0-26253 GCA_013387415.1 Panellus pusillus | reverse complement strand
ATTTGAGATTTGTTAATGTGTTTCCTCGCAGCTTCTCAATCGGCGACCCCCATTTGGTAACGAGGTACTTGCCTCGGTGAACGAGCTGCCGCAATATACCCTGGCCATCAAGGAAGTCGAAGTACAGTCGAACGGAGGGAAAGATCCAGTGGAAATCGAGCTGTCCATCACTTGCGGTCTTGTAGCTGAACCCTCGGCCACTGCTTCGAAGACCAAGAAGGCAAAGTTTCGCAGCTACATGACCGCGATAGTCACCCTCACTTCGGACTTGGAAATGATCGACTTCCGACGGATCCCGTACGTTTTTGCGTGTTTCTTTCTCGACGATTCTTAACTTGGTTTGATCGAAAAGCACCAAAGCGCTCAAAGATGATAAAACCTTCGAGATCACGGCCGAACTCACCAAGCCAAGCCAATCAGTTGTGGTCTGCATTACTTCTGTGAGCGCCGATTGAATAAACCTACACCGAATCTTTGGTGCCTGACCCGGGGCCAGGAATCTATCGCTGGAGTGACGGTCACTCAAACTTACAAACCACAAATTCCATACAAGGAATACCCAACTCGAGTCACTCGTCCGCCGACAACAATTGTTAAGTGGAATTCTCCCACCTTATGCGCCGTTCTCAATTCTTTCATCGCAGGATCTTGACCTGGAGGGTCTGGAAGACGATCCCGATTTCTGGAATATGAACGTTGATGAACATGGCGATGAGATCCCCGAGGAGCCGCCGGTAGTGAGAGATCTGACAAAATCGCAAGGTACGCGCCGAAGCGGATGTCGAGGTGGAGGAGCTGACAGAGGCAACAGCCAATAAGACGTCACAGACGCAAACGAAATACAGACCGAAGATTATGGAAGAGAAATCATCGCCGAAACCACGGAAGCTACCGAATGGGAACTATAGGTACGGTTGTTGCTTGACGGGTGCACTCTTCAGACCGACCATTATCAGCTGCAACCACTCTTGCAAGGACAAGACAAAGTGTCGCCACATGTGGTGAGTGCCCCGACAAGATCGCTTCTCCAACATTTCGAATGGATTTTCAGCTGTCGCGATGGGTTGATGGAACCCCCTAAGCAGCCCAAGAAACACACAGAGCCGACGAACGATACCAAGATCAAGTCCCCCGTGGCTTCTCCGAATCAGCCGAAGAAAATGAAACAGAAGAATGTCCGACCTGATAACACCATGCAAAATTTGGAGGAATTGCACAACCGTACTAACGTCAACCTCAAGGTCCCTGAGGGCGGTCGTTTGAAGCTAGACTCCGTGAGCGGACCGAAGCGCAAGCGAAGACCTGCACTTGATTTCAACGTCGAACTGAGCGAGCTGAATGGCGGAGAACCTGCTGCTTCGTACACTGTCCCTGATCTCAAAGACGACGACGACGAGCTTCCCGAGCCCCACGAACTTTTCAAGACAGCGAAGCATGCCCCGAAGAAACGAGAACCATCCCCTGAAACAAACTACTCCGATTCTGAGCTGGACTCTCTCATCCGCCAAGTACCTTCTGACCTAGGCTTCGTCAAGACATCTGAGTCGCAGCCTAAAGAAGTGTTTAAACAGTCGAAAAAATCTCTCCCGTCGACACCGCTACCTTCTCGAAAACGAAGCCCCAGCTGTGAAGTGCTCTCACCGGCCGCAAAGCGCTTTCGATTCGATTCCGTGGACCCTGGGTTCTCCTCCTCACCAGCAAGTCGCGCGCAGCGCAGCAAGGTCTTGCTCAATTTTCTCTTGTTTCTGCAACTCATATGTAGCTCCCACAAGGAGTCTCAGTCCAATAATTCGTTGTTCATGGGGACTTCCGAAGGATCGCAAGAAGAAGGTCCGGCTCAGCATCATCAAGTTGGCGTCAGTTACGACGATGGCGACTTTGTCCTTGACTGCGAGATCTTGCCGACGACACCTGCCCTAACGGTTTCCGAAGACTCTAAAGACACCAGCGACATACCGACGCCGCAGTCGACTTTCAAGTCTCCGCAAGGGAAGGAGAAGGACGTGGAGATGACGGACGACCAAGACGATGATATGAAGGCGTTGGACGAATGGCTGAACAGTGGGGCGGTGGAGATCGTTTACTCGTAGTCGCATTTCTCTTTGAGTTTCTGTCTCCGAGATGCTCTTGTACAAGCCATCGGCTTTGTTTGGATGTTGCTTTCTTCGCCATTCAGCTCAAAACTCGGTTCAAATTACTGTCCCAGCGACGATGAACTGACGCAGATACACGACCTGCTCGTGGAGCCCTGCAGTCGACTGCAACAGATTCAGGATGAAATCGCCGTTCTCCAGCGAGCTATAGACAAACTTGCAGAGGAGCGCGACAGAATCTGCGGCTTTGTCGATGCGCACAGGGCGCTGACGTCTCCCATTCGCCGCCTGCCTCTGGACATCATCGAGGAAATCTTCTGGGCATGCCTTCCCGCCGACAGGAACTGTGTCATGAGCTGCAGAGAGGCACCTGTCCTGCTCGGCCGCGTATGCAGTTCGTGGCGAGCCATCTCGCTCGCGACACCCAAGCTGTGGTCCAGGCTGCACATCGTCGAGCCCACGCGTCCGTACAACGCGAAAGCCGGCCTGTTCGAGGAAAAAGTCGCCAACCGCCTCCAAGTCACCAAAGCCTGGCTCGAGCGCTCCGGCATGTGCAGCCTCTCCATTTCACTCGAGAGCAACCTCGACCACGGCATGACGCCCCCGCTCACGCCTCCCCCGCCATCCGAACACGACCCGCTTTCTGTGCACCATCACCCCTTTGCCTCTCGGTGGCGCAACATCCGCCTCGTCATCCCGCCGCTGGCGTTTGACCCCCTCTCGAAGCTCACCGAGGCGGACGTTCCGCAGCTAACGCACCTAGAGATCGTGCAGCGGCCGGAGCATCCGCACAGCAACACCCAATGGGACCTCTCCAGCCTCCTCCGCGGCGCCTCTCTCTCTGCCTTTTCGATATCAGGAAGCAACGTCAACCCATCCGACCTCCCCCTCCGTTGGGCGCAGCTAACAGAGCTATCTATCATGGGCCCCGCATGGGGCATCGGGCACACCCAGACGAGCGAGGTCGTCTTGCAAATCCTCGCGCGGTGCCCGGAGCTAAGGAGCTGCAAGCTCCTCGTGCACGACAACCCCGGCACCGCGGCCAACCCCTCCGCCCCGCTGGCTGACAGCGTCACGGCTTGCGCGGCGCTGCACACCATCGAGCTACTCTGCGTCGGCTCGCCGCTATACACCTCCGGCCGGCTCCTCAGCCGGCTTGCGCTCCCGCCCTCACGCACTTCAAGCTTCGCGGGCACGGCGAACCCCCCGGTGCGACGTCCTACACCCTCTCCGGCGCCCTCTCGTCGTCGACGCGCCTCGAGGTGGTCGACATCGACTCGGACACCTTCTCCAAGGGCGCGTTGCTGGATTTTCTGGGTAGCCTCCCGGCGGGGGTCAGGCGACTGGAGGTGATGGATCTCGTGCACGCGTGGCACGCGAGCATGGCGGAGGGGTCGTTCGACGACGAGGTCCTGGACGGATTCTGCTTCGCGTCGCATGGAGCGCTGCCGTTCTGCCCCGCGCTGGAAGAGCTCGTCGTCGCGCACTGCCGGCTCGTCTCGGATGACGCCCTTCTGCGTTTCGTGCGCTCCCGGCTGGACCCCCCCTCCTCATGCCCCTGCCCGTCTCCTAGACTAAGGCTACTAGAAATCCAATTCGACCGCGAATCCCAAACGGACGTGCGACCCCTCCTCACGCCCTACGTCGAGGAGGGGATCTTGGACCGCGCGGTGGTCAGCTATAACAGTCCGGCGGTGATGCATTTTTCGCCGTGGCAGGGGTTGCCGGACGCGCCGCCGCCTCCGGTGGGGATGGTGTGGGCGACTCCGGGTGTTTTTTGATGTGGATATTCTGTGGATTGGATACAAATGGAGGTCATAAGTACAGGTACTATCATTTACAGGTATATAAGGTTTCTGCTTGCCAGGGCTGGAGGATGGGGAAGGTTTCCCGCCGGCGGGATAGATCCAGCCAAATTGCATAAGCGGCTTTCATGCCTCGTAACCACGCAGCCCGTGAACTATCTCTCCTGTTTCTCTCTTCCAACTATCCACAGTCAGTGTCAAAAGCTGGCCGGAAGGCTCTATCGGATCTTTCCTCGATACCCCATCAGCATCGACCAAATGGTCTAGTAGCGGCTTCATTCGTTCTGAAAACCGCCGCGCTGTTTCTAGGTTGTCCAGCATGACGGGTTCAATTCCCTTCAGCAAAGGCACCTAGATGGGTGTGAAGAGCTGGATCGTAGTGGAGATGGTAGACGGCGCACATCACCAGAGACGGACACCTTGAGCTGATCGTTCCCATCGTCGATGAGTAGGCGGAGGACACAAACGATGGTGACATATTGATGTTCCGCGTCGTCGCATTCAACGCATGATACATGTGCATCCGATATACTGGGAATGTGAGGATTAGATGTTTTTCAGTCAGTCAGAATTCAGACTTACAGTCGGTTGCAGTTACTGCAGACCCGCCTGAAAGATTGAATCAAACGCATCGGAAAGAAGTCGACCACCCGTGCTCGCACAAGAAACTTGGACGGACACTGGGTCGACGACAGAACTTGCTTGATTGAGCTGAAAGTGCGATCGTCCTTGATAGGCGGCACAACGACTTCGGGCTGCAAAATGTCTGCTGGAGGTGTTTGAGCTTGTGGTTCAGATGGCCGTTTCAAGTTGGTTTTGCGCCTATGATCAAATTACTTTTCATCGAAAGAACGACATGTTCACGGTCATACTCAACCACTTGTTCCTTCCAGTCGGCCAGAATAGGGATATTTGGGTTGACCAAGTCAATTCTTCCAGATCCAGCGAGCCTGCTTCTGAATTCGCCGGCAGTGACGCTTGCCTCCAACCGCAGATTCTTGATACGGTAACAGCAGCCGACCTCGAGACTTCGCAATGTGTTGTTATGCTCGCTTCCGACCATGACTTTGAGAACATAACCATCCAGCCCTCGAGCCCATGGCTCGTCGATTGTAGGGATTTGGGCATGTCTCGTGTAATCGCTGACGTAGATGGTTCCCGCAGGCTCATCGACATGCAGAAGCTACTCTGATATCAGCTACCGTGGAGAGACAGGGCGATCGGCACCGTACCTCGACCACACAGGTCAAAAATTCCCTGTTCTGGCCCTGCCCGATGAGTTTGAGCTCATCTTCGGCATCGAGTTGCCCATATGTCTGTTTTCTCCTACAGCGAGTATTGAGCCAGCTCTAAAAGCGAAGTCGAACAGAATACGGACTCTAACAATGCCTTGAGGTGCGGATGCTCTTCGGCGTCACTAGCTTGCAACTTTTGGAACTTGGTCTCCACCAATTTGGCTTGCGGGTGGCCGCCATATTCCAGCATGCGAACATTGCCGAGGAACCAAAAATCTCCTGGTTTCATCTTCGGCCCCTCCTGGCTTGCCGCGTCCCACATCTCGATACGAAGCATCGAACCTTCCAGGGCTTGCGGACACCAGGCCTTGCCAAATTGCTTGCCTTTCGGAATAGTCGTATAATCGTTACATAGAGACTATAAACTCGATCGCTTGCGTGCCCGCAATAAATCTGGAACGGAATGAATTGGGGAAATGCAACGCCATTCCGTTCGCCAACTCACCTCGACCGTACAATCGAAATACTTATTGTAGCCGACTTCTGATAGTAGCATATGCTGTCGCCTGGATGGAGCAGTGACGTTGACCGAGGTACCCGTTGGACCTCCAACTTGATGTACGGTACCCATCGCCGCCTTCCTCTGTTCCGACACTTCGCGCCACCAGCCGGCCAGATCAGAGCAATACACCAACTCATCCTTCTCTGGGTGTAGAGTGAATCCGGGCGCCCATGTTCCGGTACAACGAGCGAATCGTTGGCATAAACGGCCCAAAGCAAACGGTCTTTGAAACCGACACCAGTGATATCATTATTGAACAGTGAGGTCTGTTTGTTTCATGAGGTCTAGTGGCAAGAAAGCGTCTCTTCATCTTACCTTGATCTGGATAAGAAAAATCACATCTCCTGGTTTGGCAACTGGCAACTCTTTCTCCAAGGGATGGAAGAGGTTAATTGCGAGGCCCTCCCTGGAAGATGGCAGCGGACCGTCATAGTATGTAGGGTCCACGATACGGAGGGTGCAGGTCCAGTCTGAAACACGGCTCAGACAACCGGCAGGCGAAAATTGCAGCGATCGACGACTAACCCTTTCTGGTCTTTCTGGCGGGCGAGATGGAGGTGATCACTCCTATAACATTACCGAGGGTCCCGTGCGATTTGGTTTTGAATTTTGCAATCGAACAGAAGGTGTCGGGAATCTGTAGGTAGATCAGTAAGAAGAAGAGGGGCAAGAACACCGGATTATTACAGGAGGCTGCGCTCTCATCGCGGTTTTTTGTTCAACGGGAGGAGACGGCGGGCGGCCAGCCTCGGCCACGGGTGCTGATATAGACAAGTTTGAGGTAGGGAGAGAGCGGCTGCCTTCCGCCACGGAAGGTGGTGCGAGAACAATGGAAGTAGGAGCAAGAACGGCAGAGCTTATGCTTTCGGAGGGAGCAGAGCAGGATCAGGCTTCGGAAGGACTGTTGTTGTACATGCAGGGTCGGATGATTCGGCTGCAGCTGCAGCAGCAGCCGCGGCTCTGGCTTTCTTTTCCTTCCTCTTCTCATACCGATCCCTGTTTTTTCGCTGCTTTTTTGTCAGACCTTCCACTGCCATTGATTGTGGGGCAGGTTCTACATGACTTTGGGCGATCGTTTCAGCCGCGGGCGCGCGGCTGACGGGTATCAAAGTCGATGCGTGCTTTGAATCGATATGCTGAAGCACATTACCAGGAGGAGAGACGGAATCCCCAGCATTTCGCTGGTCACTTGCCGGGGGCAGAGGACGATGGTTCGGTGGGGCTGAGACAGGTGCCAGAGTCTGTGTCATTGCCACCGGCCCAACGTTATTTGTTGGTGGCAGACGGCTCTGTGGATTCCCTTGCAGCGTCGAAATGGGCACATTATTTTCCGTAGGGGCAATCACTGGGCGCGGTGGACGATGGTTTGGTGGAGCTGAAGCAAGGGCCGGAGGCGGTCGTGGTGGTGGAAATGTCGCCGACCCGGTGTTATGTGGCGGAGGAAGATGAGTCTGCAGGTTGCCTTGCGGCGTCGAACTGGTTCTCGTATCAGTCATTGCAGGGGTCACTGGTTGCATCGGAAGATGCAATGACGGTGCGGAAACAGGTACAGGAGGCCGAGGCAATCGAGGTGGTGGCATTGCCACCAAAGAATTCCCTATGTTATGTAGCGGTGGAGGACGTTTTGATGTATCAGGAGGCGGCTGAGATACGGGTTTCTTCTCGCCTGGTAAAGGTGTTGAACCCTTCTGGGAGATTCGGGCTGACACGGACAAAGTCGCAGCAGTTATCGGTTGCGGTGGACGTGGACGTTCCATAGCTTTGGCCGAAGTAGCGGACTGTGTTTCTTCGTCGATATCCATGAGGTCTCCCTTCGTCACTACTAGAGCAGGTGGCGCAGTTTCTTTGGGCGTGGAGAACCAATCATCCTTTGCAACCTCTGGCTCCGGCACTGACACCGGCTCTGGGACTGGCTCTGGGACTGGCTCTGACTGAATTGTTGCCTCTGTGTGAGCTTGAAATTAGGAGCTACCTACAACATAGGACAGAACAAGACTTGCTAGACCATGTGTCAATCTTGCTGCTTGGCGTCTGCCCGTTCATTGAGACCTCCATGGCAACTCCTTCGTCGTAGATCAGAACGATGGGAAGAGACTTAGATTCTCCCGTCAAGTTTCCCTGTTTCTTCACCTTGCAGTTCACAGCTCTAAGAGAGAGACGGAGCTGTTGCGCGACCTGGAAATGGAAGCCCTTGCTACGAAACGTTGCCGCACAACGACCGGTGAAGTGAACCTCAAACTGCTTGGCCCCCGTATGAAGCGAGAAGGTCTCGAGAATGATCCTGTATTTCCCACCAACAGGGGGCCATTTCATGCGCACCTTGCCCGAGATGAAGCCCAACTCTCCCGTTGTCCAGTGAAGGAGATCGCTCGCGTCTTTTCCTGGGCTGGGTCATCAAGTATGGCTGTGGAGTCTGCCGGAAAGACAGTCGTTTTCTGGCGTTTCGCGTCGAAAACCGGTTCCTCTGCGATGCGCTTCATGGCGCGTCTGGTCAAGTGATATGATGCGATCAAAAGCATGTCCGTGTCTCTCCCCGCACTTTCTCCCGCGCCCTCCGGAATGCTTCCAAGGCCTCCACACAATCCGCTTTTGACCAGTCTACACAGGTCTGTTCTCAACCATTAAGAATCAAACTCCGTTCCGAAGCTCTCAATCCACAGGACCTCTACCGATCTAGTCTAGCCGATCTAAAGTCTCTAGACGCGCGCATACTCGGTCTTTCTCTGTTCAGCCCAAATGAAACTCTCGAAGATCTATCGACGCGCGATTTGATATATCTTCTTGTCCCGCACGCACTCGCAGAGGTCCAGGGACGCGTCAGAACAGAGGGAAACAGTCAACGCATTGAGGTCCTCAAGCAATCCCAGGTCAGTCGGTGTATTGTGCATCGGCGCGTTGACTTCTATTTAATTTCTCAAGCGATATATCTCTACGTTCGTCTCGCATCTGGAGAACTATGATATCATCCCGGAGAGCGAACGGACGCTGCACGCGCAGGACCCCGCACAGATCAAAGACCCTGCTAGTCGGCGGAAGCTCAAAATCAAACAGTATCAACGGGAGAAGGATTTGCGTATCAGAATAGAAGTCGGCATATATCATCCTGCTTTCTGACGCACAGCTGATTTTGTGCAGATCATTCGGAAACGACGAGGTCAACTTCCCGCGGAGGGAGGCGAATCAGAGTCCGATTTTGACATGATAGTCTCCCTCCTCCCTCGGGAAGAAGACGCAGATGAAGACGAGGATTCAGACTCGGAGGACGCTCTCCGCGAAACCATTCTTCTCCTCCTGCGGCTCTGTTACGCGCAGGCAGAAGCCCAGTCGCTCAGTCTCGACCAAGAGCTCCAACTGCTGAAGAACGCTCCTCCCGCGCCGCCGCCGTCACAACTAGAAGACGATCGACGCGATAAAGAGCGAGCCAAAGAGAATGATATGTGGAAGTTGGACGCCCCGCGCGGCCCTGATGGGAAGGGTCCACTACTGGATCCTGAGGGCAAGGTGATACTATTCATGCAAACATGCTCCGCGTGTGTGCTGAATCCTCGGAAGCCTTTACGACCGTTTACGATTCTACCCGCGGGTTCGTCTGACCGCGCGCGCTTAGCGGCGCAGGTGTTCGGGCCGGGCTATCGCCTGCCTACAATGTCTACCGACGAATACCTCCGCATTGAGCAGGAGCGCGGAAACATTCTCACTGGTGGCGGGTACGTCTCTGTACCATCCATATCTTCAGCGCGAGAACTGACGTCTTCTAGACCCGCCTCTGAAAACGCACTGACGTCCTCTGAACAATTAGCGCTCGAAGCGGAGATGGACGGAACGAAGGACGGGATGGAGAAGGAGGAGATCAAGAGGCAAAAGGATGAAAACTGGGCGCGCTTCACAGATGAGAATCCAAAGGGAGCAGGAAATACTATGAATCGAGGATGAATCATGTCAATGGATGTAAATTAAACTTGTGTACTGTCCAAGGGGTTGGTTCCATCAGTTATATTAAAACGCATTGAAATAAAGATTACACCCCGCTACATCTAGAACTGAACACAACTTGAAAGCAAGCGATAGACAACGGCGCGACGTAAACCGTCCCGACCGTCCGCGGCATCAGCAGTTGCACTGAGAGGCCTCGGGCACTTCGCCTGTTGCAGGCGTCGTGACATCGATTTCTGCAAATGCTTGAGAACCTTTCAGCGGCGGCGACAGACATCAATGCGCACTCGTATTTGCATCAGCTTGATTGTCCTTTTCCATACCAGGCAGGGACATGGCGATCTTCTTGAATAGACTCTTCACATTGTGGCCCGCTTTTGCAGAGGTCTCCATGAACATTATATTTAATTGCGTGGACTTGGCGGTGGCCTCTTCAAGCGTCACTTGCCTACACGAAGTCAGATTCGGAATATTGACATCGTCACGCGGAGACAAACCGTTTGTCCGAGAGATCTGCCTTGTTACCGACTAGAACGATAATGACGTCGTTACCCCGCTCTGACCGTACGTCTTCTATCCATTTTGTCGTCGACATGAAAGACTGTCGGTCTGGGGGCGTCAGAAGGGTGTCCCAGAAGGTGAGGCAACATCAATACTTGTGATGTCGAAGACGACGATGGCAACGGACGAATCGCGTATATACGAAGGTATTAAGGACCGAAACCGTTCCTACGACTTGGAGTTGGCCGAAGGAATCTTGGAGGCTTAGATTACGAACTCACCTGGCCAGCGGTATCCCATAACTGTAACCGCACAGTTCGGTCCTCGAGATACATCGTTTTGCTGAGGAAGTCGATACCTATTGTCGCCTGGTAGGTGTTGTCAAAGGTATCATACATAAACCTGGTAGCATTGCCCAATAAGACTACGCAGCCATGATGATAAATTGTGGGGAGTTTGGTACCGGGTAATGAGACTGGTCTTGCCAACACTCTGGTCGCCAAGCAGGACTATTTTTGTGCGCTTCGGCGGCGAGGAGGAAAAGTCTGCAGTTACGGGCGTTGCTGGCGAGTCAGACATGGCGGAGGCTAGGAGAAACAAATGTCTGGAGACACTTGGAGACACGAATCGGAATGGAAATTAGCTCATCAGCATCACGGTCTCATGACCGATACCGCGCAGGTCATATAAGTGCAAACAGAAAGCGTCCTTTTTATATACTCTCGTCGAACAAAACGTCCATAGCGCCTGAGGATCCCGATAGTCATGGTGCACGATACTCACCAACCACCACTCGTCTCTCACCCTCTCCAACAAAGCACGCTCCTCGGACTGCGGCCGATAAAATGACGCCCAATCTGACCAGATTGAGAACACCTCGTCCTACATACAAGGTTGAGACGACGTGTCTAGACGAGCATAAGGGACATCCTCACCTTCCATGACGAAAAAGATTCGCGCTCAATGATCGTCGTCTGTGCGATTTCCTGGCCCGGGAACACACCCCAGGTCACCGCATTCCGAGCCCCTTCAGGCACGTTTCCACGGAAGTCGCCCTGTAGATGGACTTCATTTCAAGACCACTGGAAGAGAAAGACACCACCCACATGTTTGCTTGCTGCAAACCAATGCACCCAGCCTTCGCCACGCTCTACTGCCCTGCGCTCAATAGCGTCCACGTCTTCCTCCTTGCAGAAAAACTCAACAAAACCTTTTTGAAAGACGTACCCGGCACGCGGGCCCCACCCGACGACTTCGTCGTTGGAGCTCGCGCCGTCGATCGCGGGCTGCGAGCCGACCGTCCACCAACCCCGCCGCGTGAGGCGCTCGAGGTGCGGGAGGATCATAAGTGACTCGGGCGACAGCGGCGCAGGGGAGAACGGAGTCATGAGGATCTTCGAGTGTAAGTAGTTGAGGAAGATCGTTGTCAAGTCATCCAGAGTTTTCGGATGTCCACATTGCGAGATGACGTCGGCGTGTTGCTGGAACGAAGATGTCAAATGGGGCAATAGTATGTAGCATCTGGCGCACCCCTATAGCTGGTCCACCCCAATGGTCGCTGCTACCAAATGCAGGGCTTTTGAAGTCCCCAAAGCGGCCATTAGGGAAATCGTCCCATGTAGCAGCGTTATTAAGTTCGCCCCGTCCGGCTTCCCCTCAACAGCAGGAAGGTTGGCCAAACCGATTTTAGCGGACGACGTAGCATTCGATGGTGTTACTGTGTGTTCATTCTGGGTTGGGGTCTCCTGGGACGAGGGGTGAGAAAACGCCCGTACACGAATCGGAAAATATCGTACAGCGATAAGTTTATTGTGCACTTCTTCTGAAGAACCGGCCCCGGTCCATTGGAGGTCCTCAAGCACCCTTTGAACACTCTTCTCTAGGTTGAGAGTACAAAGGTGAACACCGGGATCCCGCCTTCGCTTGTCAGACGTCTGATCATCTCCACGGCCAGCCGTACGCCGTAATCCTTGACTAGCTGGTCGTCGTGTTTGATTGGTTCCAAAGCCGCCATGACAGAGTCTGGGACGTGAGTGCCACAGAGTTTGGTTAAACGCAGAAATGAGGAGTAGGTCTGGATCGGCATGATTCCTGGTATAACTGGGACAGTGATACCTGCGTCGCGAACGTTTTTGATCCATTGAAGAAAACCGTCGACATCATAGAAGAGTTGGGTGACGATAAAATCAGCGCCCGCATCCACTTTCGCCTTCAGAAACTCTATTTCGGCGCGTTCATCGTGCAGCTGTCCCGTGTGGCCGTCAGGGTATGCAGCAACTCCGATGCAGAATTCATTAGAAAACTCGGGTAAGGACCGAATGTAAGCCACGAGGTCTGCGCCGTGCGTGAACCGCGCATCTGTTGGTGTCCACTCTTCTTCACCTCGAGGAGGATCTAGAGAGAATGGTACTGCGTCCCGAATACATCTGAGAACGAACTCACCTCCGCGCAGAGCAAGGATGTTTTGTACACCGCGAGCTTTGGCGGCCTGGCGCAATTAATTGGTTGATAGGTTCAGAGAAAAACAAGCAGCACGAGGACCTTGAGAGAATCATCTACCATACCCTGCTCCATGTTCGTGCATGTCAGATGTAAGATAGTGTCGAGCCCATATTCCGCCTGAGTTACACCTGCGAGATCCAGACTACGATCTTTCGTACTGCCCCCTGCGCCCCAAGTAATGCTGATCGCCAGAGGATTGAGAGTTGACAATCGAGAGATGCGGGAGATGAGATTCTCGAAACCCTGGAGATGTTATCAGCGCTTGTGTGCATTGTAGGCACACGACTGCAGACTTGATCTGTTCTGGGGGGAAAGAACTCGAACGTGTAAAAAGGATTCGAGGGCCCATGGGAACGAATCTTGTCGGTAAACTTCATCACTTGAGCAGACGTCGGGAAAAGGCGCGATTATGATGGAACACTGACAGAGCGGCTCAGAGCGCGTCGCGTTGAACTTTTAACCGAGGCCTCGGGCATCATAATCGAGCCGCATCATTCCGCACGGCCGCATCTCTCACGTATATCTCGGAACCAAGCACAGAACCCATTATGCATTCAGCGCAAGTACAGCAAGATAAATAAGGAAAGGGCGACGCTCAGTGGTCGCTATCACCAGCAGCTGTCCAACAAAGCGGTCAGATTTGCAACGTACACGGCAGAGAAAACGCTCACGGCAAGTGCCATCGGCCGCCTCGGTGCAGGACGAAGGGACAGCGCAGCCGGGGTCCACGTTAGTGCAGCCGTCGCCCGAGCCAGGGTACGCGAAGGGTTTGTCGCCGGAGCATCTCGTCGCTTTCGTGTTCCCGTTGCCGACGGCGTACCACCCGCAGCACGTCAAGCAAGTCTTGTACTGGCCGGGCCTGTAGAGGAGAAGTAATGAGCAATGGATGGTGAGCCTAGGAGGCAACGCACAGGCTCTGGAAGGCACCACCGGAGACCAAGCGGTAATCCCTCGCACCACGGCCTGAGGGAGGTCAAGAATGGGTCGTGGACGCTCAAAGCAGAGAACGCACCGGCAACGTACGCTCCTCTAGGCGCAGGAATGCAGCTCGCCTGGCCCATTTGGTCCTGGTAGTAGCCGGCGGGGCAGTCAGGGCAGACGGTCGTCGTGCCGTTATCTTTCGCGAACGCACAGTCAGTCAGTGACGCGGACCAGATGGACAAGATGCAGCGTACTGGGCTGGTATTGACCAGTACCGCACTTTGAGAAGCTCTGGCCATCTGGGCAGTAGTGACCCGAGGGACAAAGCTCGCAGTTGCCGTTGGCGTTGGGGTAGTATCCAGGCGAGCAGGGTGCGCGAGCCACCAACCCGTGTGCTGGACCTCTGTAAACGACTGTCAGTATCCTAACAGACCTAGGAGCCCAGAGTGCTTACTGGGGAATGGCCTCAACGGTGGACAACACCATGAGGGCAGCAGCGACAAAAGACACAGTAAAAGACCGCATGGTGTATGTACGTAGGTATGTAAACGAGAGTGGGGGTTGTGAATATAGAGGTGTACGAACGCAACAGGTGGGGTGTAAGCCTCTGGGTGGCGTTCGTTATATATGTTTGCCTGCATTTCTCGCTTGCTAGTTTTGAGACATCGGAAGTGGTTGTGTATCCGCGCAATTTGACACAGCTCAAGCAGAGCGATTTAAGTCCCAAGCAGAGTGTCCCAGATGTGTGAGCCCCAGAGAACAGCAGAAGAGCTCCCGGCGACATTCTGAATCTGGCGCGGTTGACCGTGACCGCACATGACCGCGAACTTCAGGAAGAGTGATGTGATCGCAACCTTTCCTCTACTCTCACCAACGATTCTAATTTGTCTAGCGTGCTCTACTGGTGAAGCCTGGGTGCAAAAGACTTCCAAGGCGATAGCTCCATGAACATCTGAACTTCAACCTACTCAAATTGAACCCATTTTCTGCAGTTTGCAGCGATTTCGTTCAAGGCGAGGCGATATACCACCAATGTCTCAGATCCACTGGAATGAAGACGCCAAACGTATAAATTAAGCGGCGCAATTAGCCAAAATCCCCCAGCTTCACAGCGCTCCTACAAACTTGCTCTCTACTTGCTATCATCATGCTTTTCTCATCTGCTTTCGTTGCTGCGGCGTCCATGCTGCTCGCCAAGGTCACTGCTCTTCCCCAGTAAGTTTTTCATTGACCTCGCTGCACCACGCTGAGGATCCTTCAGAGCTGAGGACGGTGCAATCATGGCACGCGCCCCGACGTCTTGCGTTCCAGGATCGTATCTCAACGGCACCACTTGCGTACTATGCCCCGCCGGAAGCTACTGTGCGGACGGCAAGGCCAAGCAGCCGTGCGACCATGGGACCTTCCAGCCCAGTATGTTCCTCGTTCTCTCCCCTTCCTTGTCTAACGACATGCATCCACAGACATGAACTCCACCGAATGCCGCAAGACGGACCCGGGCCACTACCAGAACGTCACAGGCGCCACTGTCCAGGTCCCTTGCTATAAGGGAAGCTATCAGCCTTGTACGACTTCCTCTCTCTCATGTGATATACCGCACATTCACTCTCGCTTCTCAGATTACCAACAATCGAGCTGCTACGGCGCGCCAAGTGGTCGCTTCCAGAGCATGTGCGTGAACGATCTCTGCCCATACTCTGCTTACAATCTCTTCGCAGGACTGGGCAAGCGACCGTGTGTGGTACTTGCTGTGGCTGGACGACGACCATGGACAACTACAATGTCAGGCCTGTCAAGTGCCCCACCTCTAACCCCAAGTCGTATCCCGGATCCGGCAGCGGGTGCCTCAGCAACACTACGACCACGGGCTGTATGATCCCCGCGACCTGTGCTCAAAATTCAACTGGTGGCTGTCGTAAGTATCCATCTGCTTGTCTGCCACGATACGCGTTTTTTAACCTACTCAATTCATTTAGCTGCTCAGACCTGGGGGGCGTAGTAGGGCGTAGTACTGTTCACATTGTTTCGCCCTCGCTTCCAATTGATTTAAGGCGTGCTGTTCTGCGAGAGGTCGATTCAAGTACCTTTGATGGCTTGGCTTTGCATTGCCAGACACAAACCGAACGAGGGATAAAGAGGTATTTTTATTCCGGCATGCAGTCGTGCGTATGCGAACAAGGTATATATGCAAACATAAAGCTACCACCCGTTCATCCAGCAAGCGGAGGGTTTGCGTTGGTGACCAGGGTCGTGAAGTACTCCTGGAACCAGGTGCCTGCCTCGGGCGCGGGCTGGTCGGCGTCCCTGGATCACTACCGTCAGCCACGCATCCAGTCAAGGAAGAGGGAGCACGTACGACAAGCCGCAGTGGTAGTCGTATCGTGGGGACGACGTGTTGCTCGTTCCGTCGCACTCACCTCCGGGCTTGGCCCAGACGATCGCTGTTGGCAGACTGAATGAACGAGAAAGTGATATATTACGGAGGCGTACCGTCGATGGCAGTGTAGCCTGTGTCGCTCGTGGGGCGCGTCCCGAAGCCGGCACCCTTGACGTTGCACCAGTCACCCCACTGTTGGCGGATGTCCTGCACACCGGAGCGGCCCTGGTCGACGATGAAGTGGGCGGGGTAGCCAGCAGACTCCAAGAGGGGAGCGAGTGCCTGAATGACAGTTTAGTGATTGAGAAATGCGCGCGGTAGCAATTGCGCCTCGTACTTGGATGTACAGGATTTCGTCGTAGTTAGGGTTGCCCTGGGTGATCGGGTCCGGGGTTGCGGCAGAGAGCTTTTTCAAACATTTCATTAGCATACTCGAAGGTCACCATCGGAGCAAAGACAAACCGCGTTGTAGTTTGCGACGTCAGTTGCAAGTCCACGGACAAAGCTGGGCGAGCCGGCGCTCTTGTACAGCGAGCTAAAGAGATTGGCAGCGGGCTGCAGGTTGGCGGGCCAGCCGAGCCATCCAGCATGTCCGGCATCGAGGTAAGAATAGACATTTCCGAGCGTGTTGAGTTGCTGGATAGCGTAAGTCACACACGCCTGTGCCCGTCCCAATTGAATGCATGAACGATGAAAAAATAAAGTAACCAACGAGGTAGGTGGTCTGTGCATTAGCGCACTTTTCAACGCTCAAGTTGGTCACCAGGTTGGCGAGACTGTCGGGTTCGATGACTGGAAAAGATAAGAACGGAGCCCATATCACAAGAGCGCAAAAAGCTCACTCGCAACGACACGGACATCGGGATACGCTGTTCAATCTAACGTCGGCTTATGGAGAGAGAAAACGGATTTTGAATGCCTACGTTTGATTTGTGCAACGATCTGGTCGATGTAGTTGAAGTAGTTGGCTTGACCGTTGTCGGCGATGCTGAATTCACCGTTGGAAGCAGCAGCAGCGCAGTCTCTGTCAGGGAGATCGTATACGATGATTTGAACAAGGCTGGGCGTGCCAGAGGCCTTGCCCTGAGCACTGGCATTGGCCATGTATGTTCCCAAGTCGGGGACCTTGGCCACCTGATCGAACCAGGTGAATGTAGGAATTTGCGCGACTGTTGCGGCCTTGGCGGCGGTGGTAGCATCGGTGATGTTAGCAACAGCAGCGGCGACCTAAGATCTGTTTCAAAATGCTGGACTTGCTGTGAGATATCGAGCACTCACCTCAGCAGCGTAGTAGGGTGTCAGCCAGACCTAAGAAAGATATCGAGTTTGAAAATTGAGAGCGTCACTAAGGATTCAACGAACGTTATAGCCAGTGTAAGGGTTTCCTGCAGCGGGAGTTTGACTGCCAGTGGGAGCAGACGAAGTTGTCGTTTTGCCAGTGGTCGTGGTGCCCGTCTGCGTGGACGTCGTCGTGGTCGTGGTCGTAGTGCCCGTCGCGGTGCCCGGGAGACACTGCGAGTATGTAGGATTAAAGAGTAGGTAGTAGGGGAGCGGAAACAATCCATACCTGGGAGTAATACGGGTTCAGCACAGTACATGTCGCACCCGAAACGCAAGTGGTTGCGCCCGCTAATGCGACAGTTAGCTGTCATGACGGAATACCGAACAAAACTGACTCCAGCCCGTGCCACCGCATTGACCGTACAGGGAAGCCTGAGCGTTCACGAAAGCCGGGAGGATTGCCGCAAGAGCCAGGAAAGTGGAGAACATCTTGGTATTGCTGGGGAAAGCAAGGAAAAGCGTGCAGCATTATATAGCACAGTGCGCATGAGGGGCGATCACAAGTTCAACGGGACACGGTGGCGGTCGGAATTACCACTGCAACCCTTGACCTCGGGACTAGCGAGAGAGCATCGCGACGAACTGCAATTACGTTGCATCGAGAGGTGCAAAGGAGCCGCGGTCGACTCAATTTTTCCGGTCGCTTGACCAATTTTTAAAACCTTTTCCGATCTTTAACCGTAAGAAGGGATCACCTGCAATTCTAGATCACCCGTGATCTATAATGGAGGCTGTATCACAGAATCAAGCGTTGTTCGTCCGGTCCAATACCGGACCATCCTTTTTCGATGGTATTATCTAGGATGCCGGGAGACACGAAAAGTCCAACATGTTTCCAAGCAGTTGTAATTCGACGGTAAGAGACTGCCAGTGCGTTCAGTCAGAGGAATACCGGTAAACTTTGGATCCTTGGGCGATTCCAACAGGGCCTCAGTGTCCGGAGATTGTCGGACGTGGAAAAAATCGTACCGTTCTCGAACACTGGAGACAGGGTGGAGCAGGAGTAGGGTCGGAAAGAACTATTTCCAAGTCATCCTCGGTTCAGCCATCGAGTTTGTCCGGATTCCTCTAAGCTGGTCGCACTGGATGTATTGCTCGGATCTTAGTCCTAAGTGCTAACTTTGGATTGGCTTTAGATAGCGCTACAGCGAGGTATTTTTGGACAACCCGACGGTGGGCCGTGTCTAAGAGAAGACACCCAAGTTCTTCCCGAAGAGTCGGCGGTTGCTTCAGAATGAAAAATTACGCCATATTGGATTCGGATGTTCTTGGTCGGGTTTCAACCGAATGCTAGCGAACGCTGGTGCACAGGTCGGTACGCGCAGCACCGGGAATCGCATTCAATTTTTGGCGATGTAACTCCAGACGACCGTCACGAGCGAGGAGGGAAAAAGCTGAAGATATTTGTACATGTCTTTGCACTAGAATTGGCTGTGTGTGCTCTCGAGGATGCCAGTAAGAGGATGACTACGCCATTGATATATTGGGCAAAGGCTCCGCCGCTCGCTCCGGCGGCTGGAGCCCGCAGCACTCCGCCAAATGCGGGAGAGCATGATACATACTTAATTTCAGCGACCGTCGCAGAAAAACCGTTTGCTCTGCGCAAAGTATGTACTTCATCGACATGTGGCGAGGGGACGATCGCGTCTTTTATTGAAGTATGTGAATACTTCGAGCTCATGTAACCATGGATATTCAGAATTCATCAAGCACATCTTGCTCTCGTTTCTGCTCACTTTCCATGATCGCCTTGATCATTTCACTCCCAGAACTCCCGCCTCTGCAAATCTCCCCTCGAAGAAAACTCGAGTTTCATCAAACCTTCGGCGGTATAGGTCAAAGCTGCCGAAGCTGACGCATTGGCTCCATCCCCTGGCGGCGACCACAAATTCGAGATCGTCCTGCCGGTGCCAAGTATCGTACAGTGCCGATCGGATGGCATTGTCGAGCATTTTGGGAGAACGGAACAGATGCTCCGCTACTCCCAGGAAAAGTCGAAAAATGGGAGTCGCTGCGAGAGCAAGGTGGAGGAAGGGTTGGATTTCAAGATGTGCCCAACAATCCACCATGGCAAGCAGAGATAGATGTGAGTTTCCTTTTCGCTGATTTTCGGTGGGTGGAGCAGACGACAAGAACGGAATAGTCGGTGACGGGATGGTTGGCGTCCGTCCGAGACTGAATCGATCTAAGACATCCTCCGAGAGGAGTATGGGTGTCCTTTTTTTACCATCCGTGTTGTCCTCTCCAAATACCCTTTGACGTGCCCACTGGACCCGTTCCCGGAAACGCTGCTCGCCACCCTCGGCGCCGCCCTGAAGCATGAGCTTGAACAAGTCGGTCGCGCTCTCGGCGAACTGGTGTATCTGTGTCTTTGCGCTGGGGTTGAGGATTGCCAAACCCGCATAAACGTGCCAAGCATTAGAGTATATGCGCAGCACTATGTTGACTTTAGCTGTCTCTATTCCGCCGACGTAAAGGCCATGCTCCCATGGGTATTCCTTCATGGAAGCCCAGGCGGTCCCCATACTGCAAATTATGAATTTCAAGTTGGAGATGAAGGAAATACAGACCTCAAGAATGCGGCGTGTGTTACGGCTTGAGTATTAGCCGTCACTAAATCATGGTCTGCGTAAGACATATAAACATAGCGGGAGCCAAAACAGCGGAGAATGTCTTCGACGATCCCGAGAGCTTCTGCAGAAGCCCGATGCCGAATGAGGACCTATTGGTAATTATTTGGGCCGGTAGTCCTTGAAGTGCTGTGCGAGAGTCCTCACAAGAGGTTGTCCGACCGGCGAAACACCAGGGCCATGCAAAGAATGGCACGAGACAATCTGGGCATCCTGAGGAAGATACTTTTCGAATGCAGCCTTTTCTGGGGCCTTGACCGACGTCTGGCCAGCGACTATGGCATTAAGTTTCGTAGCTTTGATAAATCGTCAGAAATATGCAGTTTCATTACAAGAAAGAGAGATCATACAAGGTCCGTACTGAGCCACTACACGGTCGATGAACTCGGCTTCGACGGAGTACACGATGAAATCCGATGAGCGGGACACAGCGTGCCCGTCCGGAAGCACTGTTATGCCCGACACACCTATCGAATTCAAACCAAAGAACTACGAACTCTAGGTCAACCCTCACCCGCATATTCAGCCTTCAGCTCATCGTATTTGCCCGGTTGGTCGCAAACGTTAATTCTTCGAATTTTCAGGCAGGAAATCGTGCCAGGAATAGGGAAGCCAACTTTGTCCATCCTCCTTGAGACAGGTATTTGGCATACATGCGGCCCATGGCGCCCATGCCAATGAGCCCAATTGCGGGCTGGTTCATGTGAGCATTCCCGTTGGACATTCCGTTAGTTGACTCGGACTCGGAGGGAAAATGTATGCGGTCACGTGTCCAACATATGGCCACGTTACGTCACTAATCAAGACGCGATTGTTGCGCGACTCTGCATAAATGTACTAATCACAGAGGTGTAGGCGGAATGTTTTCCTTTCCATCCCGGGTCATGTGCAACTTCGATTTTGTTTTATCGCGCAACATTATTCTTGAACGCGAAATATCCGGCGGTGGCTAAAGGAGGGTTGGTCCGTCGGATGGAGAAGATGCCGGGCGCACATTCATACCTGGTATATATGAACTTCTCTGGGAAAAAAGCGCTGAGCACTCTCAACGTTGTGATCTAAAATCTCGTGTCGGATTCGAGACTCTGCGTCGTCAAAACGGTTAATATAATGGCAAGCTCTGGATATCAGCATATACTTTACCTTCGGAACCGTGACATCACGGTCGAGGGTGCAAGAATTTCGGATGGGAGTAAAATCCAAAAAGTGACGAGAACTTTTGTTTCCATTGACCGAACGATTAGTCAAAACCCTCCCTCGCTGAGCGTTCTTTCGCGCGGATGATTCGGATACCTCCTTTGCCTGAGGTTCGATCTGAGGTTCCACTTTTTCTTCGTTTGGGCCTGCACGAAGAGCCAAGTGTGCGAAAAGAGACAGCAGCTCCGAATCTGCAGTTTCCGCGTCCGTGTCCGGCTCTCCCACCTGAAGACGCCACGGGTCAATCGTGAAGAACCTTGGAAACGTAGCTCGGGAAGTACCTGTGCGGATGTCAAAGGGAATGAAGGCTCCTGGTTGAGACAGCCATTTATCGATTGAGCCACCTCCGAAAACTCGTAAGTCGTATGCAATGCCATATCAGTTGTTTTGACGGTCCACGTCTCGATTGAAAAGAGTGTAAAGAATGAGAGGATGGAATCTGTAAATCTAGGAGGTGGTTGCTCAGCTCGCTGCTGCTCAAAGCACGGAAAGCCCAAAAAGACTGACGTATAGGACGCGCTGTTAGCGTAGAACCTCAGTTACGGAGCAAGGAGTAACTCTTTTATTAATGTACCTGTTAGCGTAGACTACGTAGAGTAAGTATACGAAGAAGAAAATGAGAAGGATTGGACTTACACCTCAGTTACGGAGCAAGGAGTAACTGAGGTGTCACGCGGCGACAAATTGTCATATACTACATCAACGAGCGTCGAGGAAAACGGGATGAAAAGGTAAGTCATTAAAGAATGAATGAATGTAAGTATACTATAGCTAACACTCCCCTCAGACCGTTATCCCGAGGGCTCGGGTAAAGCGGGATGTCTTGACGGAGTCAAGAGCTTTTGTGAACAAGTCGGCGAGGTTGGCGTCGGAAGGAATCCAGGTGAGAGCGAAGAGGGAACGAGCGACGTGGTGGCGGATGAAGTGATAGGGTAGCGCTATGTGCTTGGAACGAGCATGGAATGAATCGTTCTTGGCCATGGCGATAGCGGACTGGTTGTCGACATTGAGGACAGTTGGCTCAGTGAGTTCGCCGAAAAGCTCCCCCATAAACTGACGGATCCAGATGAGTTCCTTCACCGCACGCGTCATAGCGATGTATTCAGCCTCGGCCGTGGATAATGCAACGGTCGACTGCTTCTTCGCACTCCAGCTGATCGTCGTCCCGTATAGCGTGAACGCGTAACCGGACATGGATCGCCAATCGAGTACCTCGGATCCCCAGCTTGAGTCCGAGTAACCGACCAAGCCTTCGCTCGTGCCGCAAAAGGTGAGGCGCACGTCGGCAGTACCTTTCAGATAACGAACGACGCGCTTCGCTGCCTCCCAATGGACACGTCCCGGGTTGGAGAGGAACTGCGAGAGGACAGCGACGACATAAGAAATGTCGGGACGCGTACCATTTGCAATCCAGAGAAGGGAGCCCACGACTGCACGGTAGGGGACATTTTTCATGTCTTCCTTCTCTTCCTCCGAGGACGGGCAGAACTCGCGACCGAGACGAGCACCAGGGATCATCGGCGAGGGTGCCGATTTGGCGTTCTGCTGGTCAGCAAGTGCGACAACATCGTGAATGTACGATGTTTGCCCGAGCGAGATGGTGCCGGCGGCGCGGTCCTGCTGGATGGATGTACCCAGATAGTGAGTCGCGTCGCCATTGATTTTGAGCGGGAATTTCGCGTCTAGACGTCTCTCGAGCTCGAGGAGAGCGTCAAGGTTGTCACCCATCGAGATGGGGTCATCGACGTGGATCCCGAGGAAGGTGTGCTCGGTGTCATTAATGCGGAAAAATACCGCATTATCGGCTTGGCTCCGAGTGAAGCCTAGTTCGTCAATGAGAAATGCACAGATCGTCTCGTACCAGATGCGGCCAGCCTCTTTGAGACCATAGAGAGCTTTGTACAGCTTCCAGATGTGAGAGATGCGAGGGGTCTCCGGTGTGTCAACACCTTCTGGTTGCTCGACGAAGATGGGCTCGGGGAGGACACCATTGAGGTAGGCGCCCTTGAAGTCGCATTGACGAACATGCCAGCGATGGCGGGCGGCGGTAGCGAGAAGGATGTTGCGTGAGGTAGGTTTCAGAACGGGTGCGAAGGTCTCGACGACGGGAAATCCCAGTACGTCTTGAAGATCGCCTCGAACGCATACTCGCGCCTTGTGCTGCTTGACCTCACCCTCTTCGTCATGACGGTTCTGAAAGACCCACTTGAGCGGAAGGATGGGCTTGCCTGCTGCGTCAGCGCGAGGAACGATCTCGAAGGTTTTGTGACCTTGGAGTGTGCCAACCTCCAATTTCATCGCAGCTTCCCATTCTGCACGAATTTCGCTGCGCTGAACCTGCTTGTAAGTGCGAGGTACGGCGAACGCTGCGTATGCAACCTGGGCACGAGCGCCAGGGTTTTCATTGGGACCTGTAATCCACGGGCATAGCGCCGGTAGTTGCCTCCGCTCCCGGTGGTGACGCCTTCACCCGCTTGAAGTCGTCGTACGTATTCCGAAGGTTTTCGGGAACGTTGACTGCGAGTATTACCCTCCCCCTCATCGCTGGATAAGTCGGTTAGATCCGACAGATCGTCAGGGATGTCTCGAGCAGTAAATGTCGAGGGCTCCCCCTGCACGGGAGATGCAGAGCTAGGAGAGGGACTGGTGGGATTGGGAGACGTCTGAGTGGGTTCAGAAGGACGGAGGAGGGGTGGAGGAGGAGGACTCAGGATGAGATTTAGGTGCGCTTCCTTTCTGCGTGGATTGCTGCTGATCTCCCCCTTCGACAGGTACGAGAATGACCGGGTCGGTGTTCTCCCCCCAAATACAGTCCCATCGTCGAAGCGAACATCGCGTTCGACAGTAATAGTACCCTTCTTCGGCCAGTAAATTTTATGACCGTCGGGAGTTTCGACACTCGGACCGACCCAGGTGGCCGCTACGCCTCGTTCGTCCAACTTTGACTCCTTACGAACCCGGACCCAAACACGGCAGCCAAATTTGCGCGCTCGACTCAGATCGGGTTTGTTGCCCGTCAAGATTTCGTGCGGCGTCTTAGGCGCGGTTTTCTTGGTCGGAAGGCGGTTTCGGAGCCAGACGACATAGAGAACGGCAAGACCCCAGAAAGATTTCGGGAGTCCGCTAGCGAGTAGCATGGCGCGCATCTGCCCGGCAATAGTGCCGTTTAGGCGTTCAGCAGCGCCGTTGAGCTGTGGCGTGTCGTGGGTGGTGAGCTGGCGTCGAGTGCCCTTGGAAGCAAGGTGCTTGTCGAAGTCAGCGCCGTTGAATTCGCCTCCGCGGTCGGAGCCGAAGAGTTTGATGTTCACGTCGTGCTGGGTCTTCAAGTCGGCCTCAAACTCGCGATAGTGGCCCAAAGTCTCGGATTCAGCTTTGGTCCGTTGTAGGAATACACAAGACGTGTCTGAGTGATCGTCTAGGTATGTACCATAGTAGCTGTAACCCCCCTGGCTTTTACACGCGCCGGACCCCAAAGATCAGCGGACACGAAGTCGCCTGTTTTCTCCGAACGTGGGTCGCGATGTTTCTTGGAAATGCGTAAGCCCTTCATCTTAGCACGAATACAGATGTCGCACTGGATGATGGGGGTGGAGAGGTCGACTTCAAAGCCAAGGACAGCGTTGTTGCGAGCCATGGTCTCGATGGTCGAGTGAGCAATGTGGCCGAGGCGTTCGTGAGCCTCAGTACGAGAGAGGGCCTTGCGAGAGGCAAGGGCATGCGCTGTGGCAGCGGTGGCGTGCTCCGGTCGCCAGGTAATGAGAGGATAGACGCCGTCGCGCTCAGGAATGCGGAGGATAGTCTGGCCTGTTTTGAGGTCCGTGAGGACGCCGTATCCCGGTTCCGCGTTGCTGAAAACCAAGCCGTGTTTACGGAGGCGCGTGAGGGAGATGAGACCGGTCTTGCACGACTCGAGGTAATAGGTATTCGAGAGTGTGAAGGTCTTCGTGACGTCGCCTTGGTGGCAAGCGAACTCGAGTGTCCCGATTTGGGTAGCGTACTCGATGCCGGACGCGGTCTCAATGCGGAACGGGTCGCATGGACGGAGGTTTGCGAAGTTGGAGACGTTGCCGTCGTAGTGGTGCGAGGCGCCGGTGTCGAGAAGGCGGAGTACTTGCCCACTCGAGGCACGTAGAGCCGTGTCAGAAATGGCGGCGGCGACGTAAGCGTGATGTTCGCTAGCGTCCGTAGTCGCGGCCTCGGTAGCACCTTTAGCCTTTGCCTTCGGAGGGAGCGGTACGCCCTCCATGGCGCCACCCGGTTTGCGGCACTGGTCAGTCGGGTGGTTGTACCCGCAGTTCCCGCATTTGGGTTTCGACTTCTTCTCCTTCTCCTTCGCCTGCTGCTGCTGCTTATGCTTCTCGAAGCGAGCGGCCATCGCCTTCGCCTCCTCGCGTTTCCGTCGAGTCTGAGAGACGTCGAACTCGATCGCCTCTTTGAGCGTGGAACGGACGAGATTGAAGTCGAGGGGCGAGCGCATGGTGACAGCAGTGGTGACGGTGGTAAGGATGGTCTGCCGGTACTGAGTAGGCATAGCCTTGATGAGAAAGGCGGCGTAGACGTCGTCGGCGAGGACACCACCCGCGGTTATGTATTCGTTCCGCTTCTTGATGAAGCGGTCGATGACGGCGAGCACGTCCTCGTCCTCGTCGCCGGTGCACTCGATCCGGAGGAGGTCAACGAGGAGGTCGACCATGCCCAGCGCGCTCTTGTTCTCGAACTTGGCGCAGAGCGCGCTCCAGAGGTCAGAGACGGGACGGACATTGAGGAGGTCCTGGTGGACGTCGTCGGGCCAGGAGCTGGTGAGCGTCGTCGCGATGGCGGACTGCTTCTGCAGGTACTCGTCCATCGCATCCTCGTGAGCTTCGAGATCCGCGGCGTATTGCTGTAGCACAGCCGCGTCGGCGTCTTTCGCGGGTTCTCTCGGTGGCGTGGGTTCCTTCGCACGTCCCATGAGATGACGGCGGAAGCCCGGTTGAGCAATCAGAAGCTCCCACATCTTCTCCTTGTAGGAGACGTAGTTCGTTCCTCCCTGCGCTAGTCGTGGGACATGTGTGCGAGAGGTCGAAGACGTGGCGAGCTCGGATGCCATTCCGGTACGGGAGCCAATAACCTGTTAGCGTAGAACCTCAGTTACGGAGCAAGGAGTAACTCTTTTA
>QVIE01000285.1:0-17894 GCA_013387415.1 Panellus pusillus | reverse complement strand
AGATTCTTACTTTCCCGCTCGGTCTTCTACTAAATTTTCTAGCATTAAATCGTGTACAATGCACACCTAGATCAAAGCAACGTGTGGCAAAACCAATCCAGGATTAGCCACAGTACGGAAGTTAAACGGAGATCGAGACCAAAGACGGGAAGAACGAACAATAGTTACATTTGTCAGACGAGCAGAAACCGAAATCAGTTGTTGTTCAACTGACGGAGAGCCGCTGAGCGCCCCGTTCGCCTGGCTCCACGCCGCAGCGACGGCCTGCTGCCCGGCTTGAGTGGCACAGCGTTCTGCAAGTTTGGTAATCGCATGCTGCAAGAAAGTACGTCTGAGGATAGATTCTAACGAAAGAACATAGACAAGTAAAAACGCACGCTGCTTCCGCTGGCAAGACCCTGGACAGCTGGCTGGAGGTTGGAGAACAGGCTGGAGTCGAGGTTGTTAGCGCGGACCCGGTACGGCACTCTGCACGTTGCCCACAACTTGGGTGATCTGAATCAAGTGGGTGGTCAGCGATCGCTCGCCGCGTCTGTGGAGCTACAAGAGCGCATACGCTATCAGCAAGGGAAGTCATTCCGCCGAGAGTGGTCTGAAGGATGGTGGGGAGGGAAGGAATCCCGGTGATGTTTCCCTGAGACGTGCATATTAGCGTCGGTGTTTTTGCACCAGCGAAAACTACTTGCAACAAGACCGCTCAGCTGCTCGAGCTCCGTCGCAATCTCAGTGATCGTGCCTGTGAGGTCAGTAAATCCGGTTCCAATGAGACCCTCGATCTACGAGCTCCGGTCAGAAATAAGACAGTTTGATCTTGAGTTGAATAACCTGGTTAGCGAGCGTGGTGAGGTTTGGGGGGTGTCTAGAAGCGGGGCCGTAGTAAGGACATATCAATCCTGTAGACGAGGACAGATTCCAACTACCCCCGGGGACAACCGTGTTGCGCATGAGATTCACATTGTTGGACAGAGGCCCGACGATGGAGCTCTGAGCTCCGCCCACCAAAGCGTTGACTTGGTTGAGGCCGTTGATCACGTCGTTGACTCCGACGCTGGCGGCGTGACCGGTAGCAATAGGGCTAGCGGCGGTGAGGATGGGGAAGGGGAAGGAGGGAATGGAGAAAGATGGGAGGCTGATATTGAAGGGAAGACCGGTGGGGATACTGAAGGGCAGAGTAACCGTTATCGTCTCCGGTTGACTGAGAGGGGCCCATGGGGCGGGCATGGCAGAGCATAATGGGGGTGCCCAGGAGGACAGCAGCGAGAACTTGTTGGCGAACATGTTCGAACTTTGTGCGGCACGAGGACAACTCAGAGAACTTGAAGAAAAGCGAGTTGCGAGCTGAATTGTGTAGACAAAAGCCCCAAGTTTTATAGTCGTGAAGTTTACGGAACTGTCGCATAGCAAGTGAACCATCCTCAAGCTGGTGCACCTCGTTTTGTGAAGTCTTGGGCGGAACCGGTCCTCAACCGACGGCCGTCGGCTACCTTGTCGGAATCTCCCGAGTATGTTCAGGACTTGTCGCCCTAAGTCTCTTAGAACGTGTGTCAGGCTACGTGCAATAGCGCTGGGTGAGGTCCAAGATAGATAGGTTGCGAGACATCTGTAGACACTCGGCTACCCGGGGCCGACGGCTTTTTTTGACGGAAACGGCCGTAGAAGGGGATGTGATGTTTTGCAGACTAGGACGACAGGGAAGAGGGAGAGTCGGTGTCAACATGTCCGCGCACGGACCACTACGTGATTAGTGTGCTATCAGCCGAGTCACTATCTGCTCAGACTGCTACTGATGCCTTGCTACTTGGTACTGATGACTTCCATTCTTGAACTCGTTGCAGTCTTTGCAGACATTGACCTAAGATACGAGTACCTCAATTGTAATGTTTAACCACCACCCCATTGATCACCTCCTCCTCGACCTCTCTCCCCGGCGTCGTCGCTTTTAGTTCAGTCTGCCCATATGCGCTCGTTCGCGCCCTACGCCATGCCTCCATATCCGGGGCATCTTCGTCCTCGCACCGACGTGTGAACCCGACACGCTGTAAAACGGGGCTTGCGGTAAGCGGCGCGAGCTTGACGTTGTCGTCCGTCATGGCGAAGTAGAAAAGCCCGAGGCGAGTGTGTATTTGCTGGTCGGCGGGTGGCTGGACGACCCTGTGGATCGTGGCTTTGTAGTACCCACCGGTAAGGAACTCCATCGCATCTCCGGCGTTAATAACCTACAGCGGAACCTCTCGGTCAATGCCCCCCTACAGGAGTACATATGGGAACGAATTCGAACTTGACTGACCAGTGCATTCTCGATGTGCTTAATCCACTTCCATTTGCCATCCAGCCCAAGAATCTGCAACGCCGCGACGGGCTGACTGTAAAGCACGGTGATCGTGCCGAAGTCTTCGCAGGGAGAATCTAAGAGGCTGATACAAGGAGGGGGAGAGGGGAGCAAATGACTTACCAGTGTGCCCCTTCAACCAGACGTTCTTCGTCTTGAGCTCATCTTCCGAGATCGTGGGTAGCTGCAGTCCAGCAGAAGTCAAAAGTCGAGATCCAAGAGTGAAAAGTCGGCGAACTATTTCATGAACCTCACTTTCGGAACTGTTAGCGCGAAAATATATACAGATTGGATCCTGGAGCAGTACTTGCCATATGTCTCGCCCACCGATGAGAAACCATGCAAATTGACCAGCTCTTCTTCGGGTAGCTCGAGCCCCAGAGCTAAAAGTCTATATACTTTCGTCTTGGTTGGTCCATCGTAGTCGGTCGCTGGGGTACGCACCTGAGGACTGGGTGCAGGACATTGAAATGCGTGTGGCGCGCGAATGCCTCGATTTCCGGCAAAAGAGGCCGCAGTGCTTCGGGATGCTGTTTCTTCGTGACGTCTCGATTGACTGAGGGGAATAAGAATTATACAGTCGAGGTAGGAATCTTGGTCTGCGACGTACTATTATAGTGCTCCAATTGATCATGGACGCCGTTATCGATGTGCTGAGACGTTGGCGGCATGAGAGATAATAAGCAATGATCGGAGAAGGCTCACCCAATATTGACGAGGCTTGTATCCCTGGTAAGACCCGGTCTGCTTCATCTGAGCCGCGTAAACGCGCTTCTCCTCCGCTTCCACGCCGCTAAACGGCACATCTGCGATATCAAACATGCGTTCTGTCTGTTGTTCTGCATATCGGAACGATATATCTGCGAAGAAAATGGCATCTACATGCCTGCGCCGAGGTGTAACCATGGTTGACGACGTAGAAAAAGCCATTCGTTTTCATGGAGTCCGCAACCTGCACAGCCAGTTCAACACGGCCAGCGGCATCAGCGGCTTTCGAGAGGTCAATTATCGCCAAATCAGCGTAATCCACTGAGGATGCCACATCAACGCATGTATTCGATGGCCTTGAATTGACCTACATTTCTCCTCGGTCTCTGGCGGGCTGATATAATGTGGTATTTGAGGACCGTAAGGCTGGGCATGGTAAATGCGACTAGGAGGAAACGAGCATGAGAAATCCGCCTTCAGATGACGCCATGTCGGCGACAATGGCGTGGTTATGGAACCAAGAGGAATCTCATGAGCAGTGGTCATGCGCACGTTCCCGACTTTTTTCAAGTCACCGCGGCAAGCATTGTTGAGGGAATCGACGCTATTCGCCTCCATTAGTAGGCTTTGATTCAGGAATGTGCCGGTTAATTCAGTGAAGCCTGTCATGCCGGGACTTCGCGACTCCGGAATCATTGGCAGTCGCTGGTAGTGGTCGCGTATTAAATGGCTCAATTCCATCGAGTCAAAGCCAGACAACGTTGCGAAGCCCAGGCGAGCAAGAGCAATTGGCATGAAAGTCAGAAATAAGCTCGAAAATTGATCATGATCTGTTGTTCCGGCCGCTGCCCATCTGTTCCGGACCAAGCTGCGAAGCGGATGGAATCTCCTGGTGAATTCATTTAGAAGACGTCCTTCAGTCGAAGGAGCGATTTCCGACTAGTCACTACAGGCATCTTGACTGTCGCGAGGGATATGGAGGTGTATGGCCGACCGAACTCAGTATGGATCGCACTGTTGACTCTTTGAATGTCCATGTGCACGTGGAATGATGCGGTTACCCGGAACGAGGCCCGGGGCGGATAGACTTCATCAACCTTTGACATGCCTGGCTCGTATGTACCGTCATAGACAGCGTGCAGGGGACGGGGTCAAGCGGCATAAAGTAAAAACGATCCACCTCGGTGCGTACATTGAGTTATTCATTCTACTCGAACATCTTCTTGAAAGCCTTCTTCTCCTTGTCCCGCTTCTCCTTTCTGCGCTTGCGAATAGCCGCAAGCTCCGATGCGATAGCCGCATCGTCGGGGACAATGGCCAGGGCCGCCACGAGGTCCTTCTCGGCCTCGTCCTCATCCTTGAGGATCGAATGCCCTAGGGCGCGGCGGTACAAAGCTTTCGCTGTGCGGAGGTGTGAGCGGTTGGAACGGCGCACGGGGATGCAGGAGATGATACCTTTGTCCGCGGGGCTTAGCTGGAGGGTGTTGAACGCGCGCGAAGCAGATTTTATGGCGATATTGGCATTGGTGGTGGAGGTCGGCTGCACGCGCACTGCGACGAGAGCCGAGTTCAGAAGCAGCGGCGCGAGAAGCGCGTCGTAAGACGCCTGAAGCTCCTTCGCGTCTTCGGGGAGCAGGGTGTGCACGTCGAGGTAGCGGATCGATTCTGCGGCTTCAGTCAGATGGACGGACCGCGCGACGTGAAGGATACGTACTTTGATACTTCTCGAGAGCGAGAGCGAGATTTCCCTCTTTGTAGAGGTTGGTAGCAAGCGCACGGAGCTCAGTGGCAATGCGAAGGGCCACAGCAGGATCCTGGACATCCGCATCGTCGTCCTCAGGGAAGTCCTCATGGCTGTCGCCATCGGAGCCCGCAGGCGCCTCCGCGAGGCTGGGATCATCCGCCGCGAGAATGCCACAGTCGGCGATGACGATCGGAGAGGTCGGCGCGTCTCCGCTCGAGGTCGGGTGGTTCTCGATCTGACGCACGACCGACTTTCCCTTGATGACTTCACCGAAGACGACGTGTTTGCCGTCGAGATGAGGCGTGGGTGCCGTGGTGATGAAGAACTGCGATCCGTTAGTATTCGGCCCGCGTTCGCCATCGAGAGGAGGAAGGGTTTCTCGTGTTTCACGGGGAAGGCTTCGTCCTCGAATTTCTCGCCGTAGATAGATTCACCGCCTGGAATACAGCTTGAGTGCTGTATGGTGAGAACGTAGAGGACACACACCTGTCCCATTTCCAGCGGTAAAGTCTCCACCCTGGCACATGAATCTTGTGGATCGTCATCAGTATGCCTCCAAAGTTCTTCGCGAACACGTACGCCTTGATTATACGGTGGAAACCCGAACCCTTGTACCACAGTGGTTTCCCAGAGGCACCATTACCCTTCTCTCCCGTGCATAAGGCACCTAAAAGAATTCCGCTCAGAAGTCATCCTTGACTGACGCCGCATTTTGACGCACGGAAATTCTCTGCTGTCTTTGGGACGAGATCGGAGTATAGGGAAAACGCGATGCGGCCGATAGGTTTGTCGCCGATGGTTATGTCGAAGAAAGTAATAGGGCGGTCAGAGGCAGACATGGAGGTTGGAAAGAAGGGCGTTTGCACATTTGAAGGCTGTAGAAGGTTCTAGTCGGTGCCGTATCTGGACGTCGGAGCTCGAATCCATCTTACGCGGTAACGTGACATTTTATTTCCTTCATTTGGCAGACACCGTGCCCTTGATTTACAGCAATTTGACAGCAATAAGTACATGCTCGGACCAAGATACAAGTGTCCCATTAGCGCTGCCAAATAGCAGGATCCGAATTGAAGAAATCATTTTGTTCTGTCGCACACGGGTTAGCAACAAACTTCAGAGTAAAACTCGAAGATCTCTCTCACCCGCGCGGAAGTCGTCCGGAATCATGGTCAAGTTCGAACCATCGAGCTGAATCACAGCCTGAACCAATTAATCTTTCATCCACCGCGTTTTCGATGCAAAATGTATGAACCTACCTGATTATCCGGCGTGAACTGTGTCCATTCCGGACCTAAAACAAAAAATGTGGGCAGAGAATAATTTGCTGGGTCATATACATACGCGGTACACCCAGGCCGTCATTGGGTGTGAGGCTTGTTGCAAAAGACACCCAGTAGTCCATCATGGCTCGGCTCAACGGGGTGGCCGCAGCGGAAGCGTCGTTTGGTGCGCCATAGACGAACAAAATCTCCGATCCGTGACTCACTGCACGAAGTATTTTTGAGATTAACTCCTGTCGTAAAATGGGCAAAGTAAGACGAACCACCGAGGGCGGGGGACGACTGCGGCTGAGGCTGGGTGAATAGATAAGCCCATGTGGGGACGGATGCATTCGCTGCGGTCTGCATCCAGAGTCGCCGTTGGGAAAGGAACATCAAATCTCCCGCTGTGAAAGGTCGGTCGGTCAGGTGCAAAACTATTTAGATCGACGGAACACCGACTTATGGCAGCCCAGCGTTTGTACTGTGAACTCAGCCCGAAGGTGTCATTGCCAGTGTTGAAAGGTGATCCTGTGGGTAAGCATGAGCAGTGACGGCATGATACATGCAGGAAACACATAAACCCAGTGCAGGAACATCTGGATATAGACCTAACACAGTCGCAACAGAATTGTTCAATGTCTCCGAAGAAAGGGAGGGTGATGCTCCGGCAATGAGACCTTCAGCAATTTCTTCTGCCGAGTTGACCGTAGGGTCGGTGAACGAGGTCCCTGGACTCGAATGAAGTAGGAAAAGATAGAAAGTAATAGTCCATTTACCTTCGTCCAAGTTTGTGCCAGAGATGAAGGGCAACCGAGCAAATTGCCCGCGTTGGAGCAGGACTGAAGGAAGGTCGGGTATGAATCCTTCGGGCCCGTCAATAACTGGGTCCCACGGGAACTCCTCCGTCGCTTTTGCCATGGCCGTAGCAAGGCCCTCAAAAATTTCGGTCGTGTTTGCCTCTTGAAGACATTCGAAAGTGGATCCGGATGTTGCGAGAGAGGCGCAGGATGGGACGCCGGCGACGAAGGTCTGCCATGCCGCTTCCCGGCGCTGAGGAACAAACAAAGCGACCGTAGCTTGAGAGCCTGATTCGAATATCTGGAAGAATTTCGTAATCAGCGAGGGCGCATAGCGACCCGGGACGACGAAACATACGGCAGCTCTGGCCAATTCAGTGATTGGGGAGTTTAAAAACAAGATCGAAGTCATTACCGCTCCGGCACTTTCGCCGAAGACAGTGACCTACAATTCATGTGTTCATTTGCTGGGGGAATCAAAAGTTCTAGTGTTTTGCCGGCTTTGGCTTGGCCCAAAGCCCCGGCTTTGGCCCGGCCTGACCTGGCTTTGGCTTGGGGATCCCGAAGCCAAAGCCAAAGCCGATGTGGGTTGGCCGGCTTTGGCTTGGCTTTGGCCCAAGCCCCGGCTTTCAAAGCTAAAATGATTTGAATGAACTGAGATCATATACACAGTAAGTAGACATTAATTCGGCATCCTGATCATCAATCAGCCACTCATCCCATCCATCTTCATCTGCTTCGAAGGGATCATATGCTGATTGATCGGCAATCACATCAATATTACCATAAATGGTAGTCTGGCTTTTGCTAGGCAAAGATTTTGCGAGTTTGTTCACCTATTTTGGCCAAAAAAAGTCACCTGTCCCCATCACCAGTCCCAAAAAGGTTCAGTTTATGACCCCCATCACCCATCACATCATCTTTGATCGGCCGAACGGCCATATCTTCGGACCGGAAAGCCGCGGCTCAAGCCACGGCTTCCGGCTTTGGTACCCCCAAGCCAAAGCCGCAAGCCAAGTCCAAAGCCGGCTTTGGCTTGGCCTGGCTTGATCAAGCCGGGCTTGGCTTGGCCGGCTTGACGGCTTAAGCCGAAGCCGGAGAAACACTAATCAAAAACGCAATGAATCCTGAATACCTTATCCTTGTCCCCGCCAAATGAACCGATATTCAACTGGACCCACTCGAGTGCGGTGAGCTGATCCTTTAGGGCCAAGTTCAGAGCGCCCTGTCGTCAGCCTCTTGACCTTGAGGAAAGCCTAGCGGTCCCAGACGGTAGTTGAAATTGACGTATATCACAGGCGTGCCCTAGGTTGACAACTTTTGAATAAGGCAGGTTCAAGAGAGATAGTAGCATACGCGAAGGACGCTCTGAGCGACAATCCCGCTCCCATTGTAGAACGTTGAAAGGCCTTCATCAAAGCTACCGCCATATCTAGCGTGGTATTGAATTGCTGAAACATGGTGGATATGTGGAGACATTCTCACGTCCAGAACATCTTGAAGGTCGAAGGAGATTCAACTGCCGCTCGGGTGCATTCGGCTGAAGACTCACCACAGGAAGATTGGCCCCAGCCTGAGTCCCTGTAGGACGCAGCACGTTGATACCTAAGCAATCCTCGGATATCTGCGATAGCGGTAAAGCCTGACATTTCGGACGAGTCTGTCAAGCAAAGAGAATTGAAAAGGTCGTGCTGCGTCACCGTTTGCAAACACGCAAGCTTGAAATTGCTGGCATCGAACGTGTCTGCGTCCGGAGATGGCTTGAGGACAGGGGGTTGCAGGCGTAGACTACCCAGAGGCGGTTCCGCGAAAGGGATCCCTACAGTGAAGTACGGTCAACATTGCGTTTTACGGTGATCGACTCGTTCCACAAACCTGCAAATAAATCCTGGCCGAACGTGGGAATGTCGAGCCCCACCAGAGTTGTTTCCCCAAGCTTCACGGTGGGGGCACCCCTGGTGGACAACAACCGGGTCACCACAGATGCAAGGCCGAGTAGGCGCAGAAGGGACATGTTCGGAGATGCACCGAGTCAGAGTTGATGGAGGATTTGCTTGCTTTATGTAGAGCGTCCATAAATCTTGGTCGTCCCAATGAAGCAGTCTGAATGTCGGATGAAACAAATATTGTAGATGGATGATACGGCCGAATTTGAGGGCAAAGGGAAGGACTATTGCCATTTCTAGGGACCAGTGGGAATCGAGATCTCGAGGAACTGTCCTGCTGACGAACAACCGCGTGGATAATTTATCGAACTATACGCGCAAGGCAAAAAATGTAGGCTCAGGATCTTATCGAAGCGGTGACAAGACTGCCATTCGAATGCCCGGTTCTCACTCACCGACGCCACCGGACGGTCCGGACCATCCGAAGTACAAACGTTCGCAAAGGTAGTTGACAGAATTGCGTCGACTCAACTGACAAGCTGTAGTACTTGCTTCACGGAAGGCTAGAACCACAAAAGGACAAGCGGCCGCCAACGAAGATCCGTGCTGTGGGTAGATACCAAATATTAGTCAGAACCTGCCTAATTGAGAATATCACGGGTTTGGCCCAGCCACTGCCACTCACTCGGCGCTCTTTCCTTCTCGTCGTCAATCCTCGCATGCCGAATCGCATAAGCTGACCTCTAAGACGAGTGTGCCCGCTTCCGAGCCGCCACCAGAACGAACCATGGTTTACCGACATACCGCTTGGTTAGTAACAAAGCGCAGGCAGGGACAACTAGGGTCCGCTGACAATTACACTTTGGGGTAAATAATTAATTGTCAGGCTGACAGTCAGTTCTGACAGTCATTCTGACAATTGACAATTGACAATTACCCGATTGGGTAATAACGGGTATGCGCTCGAGACGAAGCTAGTATTGAGTACAAGATTGGTACAACACTCCAAGTACCAGCACCACGGGCCTCGAATCTTCTTTCCCTGCAAAATGAAGCTAAGTCGGCACCTTTGAATTACTAAATAAGGAAGAGCAGCGAAGCCGGGACAAAAATTGATGGTATCATTGCCTGATCCGGACATGGAAAAGGCTTGTGACCTGTGACCTCAATTTTTATCTTCATTTCAGAGCATCGGATGCTTCATTTTAGCTGGCATTGAGACCCACGACTGAAGTTACGGTACAAGTCGTTGACAGTTGTCAGTAATTGTCAGGTAGGTTTTCCGCTGTACTGAAAATAATCAATTGTTAGTCACTGACTGACAATTATGTAATCGTCAGATTGACAATTGACATCAAATGTCAGCGGACCCTAGGGACAACCCAAAGGCTCTCAAAAGAAGACTTCGACTCGTGTGCAGTCTCCAGCACCCTCCGATTCCTCTCGGGCTCCTGCCAAAAAGAGACCTCGGACAGATAATGGTCCAGTCGTGACGGCAACTGGGTCTTCGAGTAGTCAAACGGTGCGTACGCATTTCTACGGCTACATTCACTTCTTGAACTCCACATTCTGCAGGTTCATAATCTTTTCCCTTCGATATGAACTCCAAGTGATTCGGCCGCTGCTGCACTCCCAGCGACATTGTCCACACACACAAATGTGCCTGTGCTACGCCCGGATACTTCCAGGCTCCGCATCTCGACCTTTCTTCCTCACCCCCACCGACCGCAGCTCCCTCTGTGACTGCTATCTCAACATTCTCGTCCGTCAATTTCATCCGAACTGCGCCCACAATTGGGAACACAGTATGGATACTGCCACGGGCCCCCACAGCATAGGTATCTAGCCTGATTTATAGCAGTTTGACAGCAATAAGTACATGCTCCAAATAATATACAAGTGCCGCATTAGTGACGCCAAATGTTGTTGAGACAAGTGCGCGGGTTCTAGACTATAATGAGTAGAACAACTCAGGCTTCGCGCACGTAAGGTACGAAAGTCTGAGGTGACGATCTACAATATCAAGTATATAATAGACTGCGCGTACGCGCGGGTAAACGGGCCGTAGAGTGGTTACACACAGGGCACTGGGTGGTTGCACACAGGGCAGTCGGATGAATAAGTAAATATGTAAAGAATATTACGAACAGACGCGCGACGCGATCACATACCGCCAACACTCCCCCTCAAGCCGAGCGAAGCCCGAGGGCGGAGGCGAAGTGCTTGACTTTCGCTGAAGGCAGTGCCTTCGTCAGCGTGTCAGCAACCATGTCCTCGGTAGGACAGTAGACGAGCCGAAGGGAGCCCTGCTCCACAATCCAGCGGATGAAGTGGAAGCGGATGTCGATGTGTTTGGTGCGGGCGTGTACTGGTGGTCCTTGGCGAGCGCGAATGGCGGATTGATTGTCGTTGTACAGGGTAGTGGGAGTGGGAACCGGCTCGAAAAGCTGTGCGAGCATCGAACGCAGCCAGAGGCCCTCCTTCGCGGCCTCGGTAGACGCCACGTACTCACTCTCCGTGGTCGAGAGCGAGACGATCGCCTGTTGCTTCGAGGTCCACGCCACGGCGCCGCCGTTAAGCATGAACGCGTAGCCCGTGAGGGCCTTACGATCCTCGGCCATGCTGCCGTCAGCATCAGCGTACCCAACGAGCTCCTTCTCGGCATCACCGTACGTGAGCCAGAAGTCGCGCGAACCCTTCAGGTACCGGAAGATGCGCTTGACGGCGTCCCAATGCGCGGTGCCGGGGTTCTTGGTGAAGCGGGAAACGGACTGGACGGCGAAGGCGATGTCCGGGCGAGTCGCGATGGCGCAATACATCAGCGAGCCCACGGCCGCGTCGTACGGCACATCGCGCATGACGGCGATCTCGCGCGTCGTGCTCGGGGACTGCATCGAGGTGAGGTGCGTGGTCGTCTCCATGGGCGTCGAGACCGGCTTGAGTTCGTCGAGGTTGTAGCGGCGTAGGATCGAATCGATATACGCCCGCTGTGACAAGTGAATTGTGCGCGCCTCGCGGTCGCGCTTCACCTCGATCCCAAGCAGCCAGTGCAACTCACCGAGGTCCGTAACCTCCACATGCTCCGCCACACCCTTTTTGAAACCCACCACCAGCTCCAACTCTTCCGCCGCGATCGTGCAATCATCCACATGCACGACCACCACACACACCACACGGCCGTCTTTCCGCTCGTAGAAGACGGCCTGGTCCGACTCGCAGCGCTGGAAGCCCATCGACTTGACCAGTATGTCGACAAGCTTCTGGTACCAGCGCCGGCCTGACTGCTTCAGGCCGTAGAGGGTTTTGCGAAGGAGGCAGACTTTGCCGGCGGAGTTGGGAGCGTGGAAACCGGGGGCTGGCGCATGTAAATGGTCTCGTTGGCTGTGAGCTCACCATTTAAATATGCACCCTTTATGTCCACCTGGTGTAGCTCCCAATCGAGCTCCGCGGCTTTCGCGAGAACGGTACGGATGGAGGCGAGTTTGGCGACCGGGGCGTAAGTGTCAAAATAGTCGACACCGGGGACTTGGGAAAAGCCCTGAGCGACGAGCCGGGCCTTGTAGCGAACGACGTTGCCGGCGGCGTCCTTCTTGGCTTTGAAAACCCACTTGGAGCCGACAATGTTCGCGCCGGAAGGAGGGATCACGAGGTCCCACGTGCCTTGAGCGCGTAACGTGTCCAGCTCCGTCACGATTCGCCGCCTCCCACAACGGCCAGTCCGGACGGCGCATAGCCTCGGCGATGGAACGCGGTTCCAACGCCTCGGCCGCGCTCATCTCCACGGCCATCGCGTACTCCTCCGCCCAATCCGCCGCCATCACCTCAACATCATCCTCCCCCTCAAACTCGTCGGCCTCAACCACCGCTGGCTGGGGCTCGGGAACGCGAACACCAGCCGTGACAACGGGGTCGGAGGGGCGATTCGACGTGCGCCCGCGTCCCTCCAAGAGGTCCAACACGCGTGCGCTCGGCTTGCGCACGCGTTTCGCGGGGACTTGCTCGACAGCCGCCGGGGGTTCGACAACAGGCTCTGCAGCTGGAACAGCAGCAGGAGCCGGCGCGGGGATGGAACGGGGTCGGGAACGACGCCGGGGAAGTGGATTTGGTAGGAGTCGGAGCTGGAGGTACGTCCGAATCTACCACGAAATCCCACTCGTCGTCTTCGAGTCGCTGACGTGCCGCATGGGTTTTGTCAACCCAGACATTACGCTCCACACGAACAGTGCGGTTGTCGGGGTAGTAGACGCGCACGCCGTTCTCGCTGCGCTCGTCGAATCCCAGCCAACGCCCCTCGCGAACGCGGCCGCCGAGTTTGCTGCCGCCTTTCACTCGCACCCACACCACCTCGCCCCACTCGCGCACCTCCCTCAAGTCCGGCTTGCGCCCGAAAACGGCCTCGTACGGCGTCATGCCGTCAACCGCCTTCGTCGTCGTCCGATTTAACAACCAGACGACGTGGCGCGCCGCCTCGGCCCACAAGTTGCGCGGAAGACCGCTCGCGTGCAGCAGCGCGCGCACCCGCTCGACAATCGTTCGGTTGCGGCGCTCCGCGACGCCATTGTGCTCGGGCGTGTCGTGCACGGTAAGTTGCTGTTCCGTTCCGCGGGACTTGAGGTGTTTGACAAAGTCATCGTCCAGGTACTCGCCGCCGCGGTCGGAGTGCAAGACCTTGATCTTAGCACCAAGCTGCGTCTCCGCCCACGCCTCAAACTCCTGGTACGTGCCGAACGTGTCGCTCTTCTTTTTCAAGAAGTAAATCGAGGTGTAGCGCTTGGCGTCGTCGGTGTACGTCACATAGTACTCCCGACCGCCGAGGGACTTGGTTGGTGCAGGCCCCCACACGTCCGAATGGATCTTCCCACCGAAGTCCTTCGCACGTTCACCCTCGCGAACCTTCGCGACGGGTTTCCGCGTAGCCTTCGCGTAAACGCAAGACTCGCAGAATTGTGGCTCGCCGGACGACATGTCCAGCCGCACGCCCGTGACGAAGCCTTTCTCCACGAGCTTCCGGGCGGTGTCGGGCGCGATATGCCCCATACGACGGTGAAGCTCCATGACGGTAAGCTTCTCCTCGGCGGCGTTTGCGGAGTCCGACTCACGCACAACGCGGTACAGGCCCCTCGCATTCTTGGGGACCTCGCCGATCTTCGCGCCGTCGGGGCCGTGCATCGTGCACACCCCGTTCGCGAACGTCGTCGTAATACCGGCGTCGTCGAGACGCCCGATGGAGATGAGGGTGTAGCCCACCTCGGGGAGTACAACACCTCCGTGAGCTGGAGCTTCGAGACGTCGAAACCGTTCGGCACCTCGACAACCAGATCACCGCGTCCGACGGCACTGAACCCGGACTTGTTCGCGGCGCTAAGCACGCGCGGGGGCGTCGCGACGAAGTTTGTCATCTCGTCGCGGAAGGGGGTAATGTGGCGGGTGGTGCCGGAGTCGTATAGCTCCGAACGCGGAGCCTCCGCCTTGACCTCGCCGGTAATGACAGCCGCCGCATCTCCATGCGACACAGCATCCAGGGCATCGGAGACCCGGTCCCACGATCCCATGCTGTCCGAGTCCAGGTCAACGTCGACGGGTGAGCCGGGCTCACTCCCATCGACCCCAGATAGCTCCTCGGAACTGCCGCCACACGGCTCGAAGTCACCCGCGTCATCCCCCATCTCGGAGAACCAGTCCGAATCACTGGATTCCCCGTCGTCGCGTTCGTCATCCGAGTCCGACACGGTAAGCAGCCCCGGCATCGACTCGTCCCCCGAGTCATCTGATGCCGACACAGACTGCAAATCGGGCATCGCGGACTCGCCCGAATCGGAAGCGACATCGACGGCCCAGGCCCCCTCGCTGTCGGAGTCCCAGTCCACCGCCGCGGCAGATCCACTCGTCTTGGGGTTAGACGTAGACGCCGCCGATTCCTTGGTTTCTTTATTTTTCTTCGGCTTCCTGCACTCACGGGAGAAATGCCCTTTGTTCCCGCAGTTCCAGCAAGTCACCTTCGACTTCTTCCCCTTGTCCTCGACCGCCAGCACCTCGTCGCCGTCGTCCTTCTTCCCTCCCTTCCCGCTCTTCTTCCGTTCGCCGGCCAGCCGGTCGTACTCCTCAGAGATAGCGACCATGAACGGGCCGCACGGAACGGAGCCAGCGCCGAAAAGTTTCGCGGCGCTGAGCTGGGCAGAAGCGAAGCCGGAAAGGTACTGGGGAAGGCACCCGACGATGGTCGAACGGAAGTCGTCCTCGCTGATGGTGACGCCGAGCGTGGCAAGCTCCTCGCGGCGAGTCGTGAGAGTCTCCAGGAACTCGCGAACGTTGCCCGAAGCGGCGCACTTCGACTGGAGGAACTCGGTGCGAAGGGTGGTCTGAGCGTATGCCCCTTCGTGCTGTACGTGTCCTTAATGTAAGTCCACATTTCCGCGACTGTAGCCATGCGACCGATAATCGTCACGACAGAGTCGGGAACCTTCTGCAGCAGCAAGGCCTTCGAGTTGCGCTCGGCTTGTCCCAACGATCGAGCTCGTCGAACTGCTCCTGCGTCGCAGGCAGCGAGTAGACGGGACGCGGATCGGTGCCAGTAAAGTGGCCGAAGAAGCCTTTCGCATCGAGAGCGGCTTCGAAACGCAGGGAGAAGATGAGGAAGTTGTTGCCAGTAGCGGACAGCTTCAAAGCGGGGACAGAGGACGGGAGAACGTCGTTTAGAACAGCAGTAGTAGACATTGTAGTGTAGCAGTTAAAGCTCGGGGCCCAATAACCTGTTGTTGAGACAAGTGCGCGGGTTCTAGACTATAATGAGTAGAACAACTCAGGCTTCGCGCACGTAAGGTACGAAAGTCTGAGGTGACGATCTACAATATCAAGTATATAATAGACTGCGCGTACGCGCGGGTAAACGGGCCGTAGAGTGGTTACACACAGGGCACTGGGTGGTTGCACACAGGGCAGTCGGATGAATAAGTAAATATGTAAAGAATATTACGAACAGACGCGCGACGCGATCACATACCGCCAACACCAAATAGCAGGATCCGAATTGAAGAATTCATTTTGTTCTGTCGCACACGGGTTAGCAACAAACTTGAGAGTAAAACTCGAAGATCTTTCTCACCCGCGCGGAAGTCATCTGGAATCATGGTCAAGTTCGAACCATCGAGCTGAATCACAGCCTGAACCAATTATTCTTTCATCACCGCGTTTTCGATGCAGAATGTATGAACCTACCTGATTATTCGGTGTGAACTGTGTCCATTCCGGACCTAAAACAAAAAAATGTGGGCAGAGAACTTTAATTTGCTGGGTCATATACATACGCGGTACACCCAGGCCGTCATTGGGCGTGAGGCTTGTCGCAAAAGACACCCAGTAGTCCGTCATGGTGCGGCTCAACGGGGTGGCCGCAGCGGAAGCGTCGTTTGGTGCGCCATAGACAAACAAAATCTCCGATCCGTGACTCACTGCACGAGGTATATTTGAGATTAACTCCTGTCGTAGAATAGGCAGAGTAAGACGAACCACCGAGTGCAGGGGACGACTCTGGCTGAGGCTGGGTGAATAGATAAGCCCATGTGGGGACGGATGCCTTTGCTGCGGTTTGCATCCAGAGTCGCCGTTGGGAAAGGAACCACAAGTCTCCGGCTGTGAAATGTCGGTCGGTAAGGTGCAAAACTATTGAGATCGACAGAACTGACTTATGGCAGCCCAGCGTTTGTACTGTGAACTTAGCCCGAAGGTGTCATTGCCAGTGTTGAAAGGCGATCCTGTGGGCAATCATGAGCAGGGGTGGTATGATACATGCAGGAAACGCATAAACCCAGTGAAGGAACATCCGGATATAATTTCAACACAGTCGCAACAGAATTATTCAATGTCTTCGAAGAAAGGGAGGGTGATGCTCCGGCAATGATACCTTCGGCAATCTCTTCCGTTGAGTTGACCGTAGGGTCAGTGAACAGTGTACCTGGACTCGAGTGAAGTAGAAAAGATAGAAAGTGATGGTCCATTCACCTTCGTCCAAGTTTGTCCCAGAGATGAAGGGCAATCGGGCAAATTGCCCGCGTTGGAGCAGGACTGAAGGAAGGTCGGGTATGAATCCTTCGGGCCGTCAATAACTGGGTCCCACGGGAACTCCTCCGTCGCGTTTGCCATGGCCGTAGCAAGGCCCTCAAAAATTTCGGTCGTGTTTGCCTCTTGAAGACATTCAAAAGTGGATCCCGATGTTGCGAGAGAGGCGCAGGATGGGACGCCGGCGACGAAGGTCTGCCATGCCGATTCCCGACGCTGTGGAACAAACAAAGCGACCGAAGCTTGAGAGCCTGATTCGAATATCTGGAAGCATTTCGCAATCAGTGAGGGCGCATAGCGACCCGGGACGACGAAAACATACGGCAGCTCTGGCCAATCTGGTGATTGGGGAGTTTAAAAACAAGATCGAAGTCATTATCGCTCCGGCACTTTCGCCAAAGACAGTGACCTAGAATTCATGCGTTCAAATGCTGGGGGAATCACAATGCAATGAATCCTGAATACGTTATCCTTGTCCCCGCCAAACGCACCGATATTCAACTGGACCCATTCGAGTGCGGTGAGCTGGTCCTTGAGGGCCAAGTTCAGAGCGCCCCTGTCGGCAGCCTCTTGACCTTGAGGAAAGCCTAGCGGTCCCAGACGGTAGTTGAAATTGATGTATATCACAGGCGTGCCCTAGATTGACAACTTTTGAATAAGGCAGGTTGAGAGATGGTAGCGTACGCGAAGGACGCTCTGAGCGACAATCCCGCTCCCATTGTAGATCGTTGAAAGACCTTCATCAAAGCCTCCGCCATACCTAGCTTGGTATTGGATTGTTGAAACATGGTGAATATGTGGAGACATCTCACGTCCAGAACATCTTGATGGTCGAAGGAGATTCAACTGCCGCTCGGGTGCATTCGGCTGAAGACTCACCACAGGAAGATTGGCCCCAGCCTGAGTCCCTGTAGGACGCAGCACGTTGATACCTAAGCAATCCTCGGATATCTGCGATAGTGGTAAATCCTGAGATTTCGGGCTCTGTCAAGCAAGGAGAATTGAAAAGGTCGCGCTGCGTCACCGTTTGCAAACATGCAAGCTTAAAGTTGCTAGCATCGAACGTGTCTGCGTCCGGAGATGGCTTGATGTAACGGATCGGGCGTTACAGCG
>QVIE01002001.1:0-26730 GCA_013387415.1 Panellus pusillus | reverse complement strand
AGTCTGGATGTTCTGAATTTCTGGAACTCAACTATTGTAGACGGATTATAGGGCCGAATTTGAGGAAAAAGTGAAGGACTACTGCCATTTCTAGGGACTGTGGGAGTCGAGATCTCGAGAGACTGTCCTGCTGACGGACAACCGCGTGGATAATTTCCACAGCGCGAGACCTCGCGAGTCAGCAGTTTGTGTAATGGTATGGTCCCGCTCTGATGTGCCCTGGCAGCGAAGTTATGGAAGTCTGATTCGGCATGAGAGATTCGGAAAGTTTCCCCTTAGTACCGGTGATGTAGACGATCGGGGGACCTCAGGATGAGCAAATTTAGTGGATGATCAAGGTGTGGCCGCAACCATTCGCAATGGAATCGCATCCGAGCTGGAGAGGCTCTCGGGCCCGCAAAGATAGAAATTTCAGCCGATCCGCCGGTGGCTATGAGAAAAGAACTCGCGAAGACCTGACGTCGGCTGAAATGGGGGAAGATGATTCTGAGAATGAATCGACATGTACAAACATCCGGATCACGGTGGCCGTCAGCACAGCCACAAGACGCTTCACGACGGACCGCAGTCTCCCCCCGAGCGGGTCTCTATACTTGAGCCCGTTCGCGTATCCAATATTTGCGGGATGAGACAGTCGACTCATTAGATTAGCAGACGTATGGCTACTGTGATAACATGTATTAACAAACGAAAAGTTCAACATCGAAGCACATCAACGTTCGAATAAGTATCGGGTGTGTTCAGTGACGCCAGATCACGGGGTCGGAGTTCAAGAAATCCGTTTGTTCTGTTGAGTTCCAGAGAGTAAGTGGTTGTCGAAAAATTAAACACAACGCGTGTTTGCTCACCAACGTGGAAATTATCCGGTACCATCGTCAGATTCCCGCCTTCCAACTGGATCAGAACCTGAGATGTGCGTCAAATAACACTAACTTCAGTCCCCCGACTTTACTTACTTGGTTTTTGGGGGTCCATGGCATCCATCGGGGCCTGACATGATATCAGCCTACAGTGGAACAACAACGCAAAGAATTACGCGAGACGCCCAATCCATCGTTCGGTGTGAGACTTGCCGCAAAGGATACCCAATAGTCTGTCATAGCCCGGCTGAGCTGAAGGGACTCGGGAGAGGTGTTCATGGGGATGCCGTAGACCGAGTAAATCTCGGATGCATGGGCGACTGCGAGTTGTGAATGTAAATAGATTTTGAGCGGATGAGACGCAAACGCACTGCCAAGGTACGGCGCGACGTTCGGCTGGGATTCATTGAACATATACGCGTAGGTTGAGACGCCCGCTTTTGCGGCGGTCTTCATCCATAGTCGGCGCTGGGACAGCATGAACAAATCGCCCACTAAAATGGTGGTATCAGGTATCTATTCTTGAACAGACAAACTGGAACTGACCAATAGCCGCGTCGCGTTTGAATTCCGGAGCCAGGCCGAAGGTTTCGTTACCGGTGTTGTAAGGTGAACCTACGAAGCCAACCACGCATGAGTGACAGAGATGCGAACCGACGACACACTAGATGTATCTACCGAGTGCGGGATCATCGGGGTAAAGATTTAAAAGAGCCGCGACTGAGGCATTGAGTTTTGCAGGTGAAACGGAAGGCGAGTTCATTACGATGAACTTATCCGCAAGTTCTTGCGTCGTATTTATGGTGTCCGTAAACGTGAACAAAGTGCCTCAAAAATGATAGTCTGCATACAAGAGAGAGAGAAGAAGAACGGAGTCTAGCGCACCTTCATCCATATTGGTCCCCGCGATAAAGGGCAAGCGCGCGAACCGCCCCTGTTCGAACAGTACTGAAGGCAGATCAGGTATGAGACCCCGGGCCCATCGATAGCGGGCCCCCACGTAAATTCCTCGGTCGATTCGGCTAGAGCCGCATTGAGACCCGCAAAGATGTCATTCGTTGTGGCGTTTTTGATGCAGTCGAAGGTGCTGTTAGTGGTTGCGAGGGCAGCACAGGAGGGGACGCCGCCAACGAAATCCTGCCAGTGAATTCCGCGGTGCGAGGCGGGAAATAGGGGGAGGGAGGCTTGGGATCCTGATTCGAAGATCTGGATGACTCTGTCAGCGTCGGGCGGGTGTATAGATGAACACGGGTTGAAAACGTACGGCAGCCCGGGCCAATTTGGTGATCGGCGAGTTCAAGAAAAGGATGGCGGTCATAATTGATCCTGCGCTTTCGCCGAAGACGGTGACCTGCTCGAAGGTTCAGTTGTTGAACATGGACTCAGAACGATTCAGATACCTTATCCTTGTCGCCGCCAAAGGCACCGATGTTCAACTGAACCCACTCCAACGCGGTAAGCTGATCCGTCATAGCTAAGTTCAGTGCACCTTTGTCGTAGGCTTCCTGTCCCTGCGGGAACCCAAGCGGGCCCAGGCGGTAGTTGAAGATGACGTATATCACGGGGGTGCCCTGAAGGATACCGAACCTTGGATGAATGATTCTCAACATGTGAAGACAGCGCACCCGTTCCACACTCTGTGCGACGATCTCGCTTGCATTGAACATGGATGAATAGCCTAGATTGAAGCCGCCGCCAAATCTGGCCATTGGTTTAGTGATTGTCGAAAGGTGGCGCGACGTTGGCGGGTTGCTCACGTCCAGAACATCTTGTGGCCGTTGAGTGAATATTGTCATATCCTCGCTGCGCTCCGGACTCACCACGGGAAGTTTTGCACCAGCCGACGTTCCACTTGGCCGCAGCACATTGATAGTCAAACAGTCCTCGGACATCTCATCGAGAGTCAGTCCCTTATATTTGAGACTTGGTTTAATGAAGAAAAAAAAGAAAGACTGCGTCTGACGTACCTGTTGCAAACAAGGAAAACCGTAACTGGTCGCATTGAACGTGCCCGCGTCGGGGGACGTCTTCAGAACGGAGGGTTTCAACCGCAGATCACCCAAGGGCGGTTCCGCAAAGGGAATACCTTCAGCGTCCGGTCCTAAGCTCCGTGCTTCCATGGATTTGCGCCTCATCGCTCACGTACCTGCGAACAGATCTTGCTGGAAGCCAGGAACCTCGAGCCCCACCACCGCTGCGTTGCCGAGGTAGACTGTCGGGGCGGTTGCAGCGGCAAGTTGCCCGGCGATGGAGGCTAAGATGAGTGGCAGGAACATGGTCGACGTCGGAACCATGCCGGAACGAGAATTCGCTAGTCTTCAGACGTCTGTGATAGTGATGGTGATTGTGATATTACGCATGGCATGGTCCAGTCTCTGAACACGGTGTTCCCACAATTATCTCAGCGCACGCGAGTACTCCGTGCCTTCATCCTGAAGCCCAACAATTCTGCGTGGTGAGCTATTCGCCTTTCGAACTTGAACGCTGCGGTTGCTGATTCCGATGGGAGATGATGGTGGTTGGCTGCCATGTGATAGCCCAAATTCGTACAACGTGAGTAGACTCGAAACCAGCCGCTATTTGAGACGACCTTAACTTGATAATAGTCGATCAAGTATCGTTCGTGCAACCTTTGGGACCTGGTTCGAGTCTACAACGTGAGCCGCTTCGCCACCGATGATCGTCACCGCAACATGCTTCAACTGTTTCAACTCTTGACGGGAGGAGAGGGCAAAGCTAAACACTGGTCTTGAGTCTATGTGTTTTTCCCCCTTATATAATATATTCTATCCGAGCACTGTCGGAACATTCAAGTCGTTAGAGCCAGTTCGGTACCCAAAAGCACTTTGCTTTTGCTTTTGGGCCTGTAGTAAATTTCCAAATACAGTAGTGGCCCGCTCGGGTGCCACGGCTATCAAGCCGTAGCCATACTAGTCACATCATGGTCACAATCTCCAGAACGATCTTGGCAGATTGCTGACAAGTACTTCCAACATTTTTTCACACATCGATCAGTGGCATTGGCGGCCACCCGCCCATTGCCCGCCACAGTGGCCAGGTGAGAAATCACTTGAAATGCCTTCAAATTTGAGTAGACTTGAGTAAGATGGAACAATATGCAATAGTTCACTTCACTAGACAATTGAATATATCTCAGATTGCACATTCTGAGCCATTTGATGCACTTCTCATTCTATGGCGGGAAGCGGCGGGATGGAGGCGGGGGTGTGTCGGGCAACAGCGAGAAGGACAGGGAAGGCATACACAGTTACGATCAATGATGAGTCTAGACCGAGGTGACAAGGGCCGAATCACGCTTAACCGCAGGCATAGCCACCCTGACTGTATTTGGAAATTTACTACGGGCCCAAAAGCAAAGCAAAGTGCTTTTGGGTACCGAACTGGCTCTTACCAAGACGAGGCTCGCGGTCTACTTTCTGTTCCAACCCTCCATACTCAGGTTTGAGCTTCACATATCGCTCGAACATAGCCTTACTATCTGGCAAAGCAATACTCAGAACTAGTGGAATATCACGATGATCCAAGTCAAATGTCGCCCAGCCGGGGCTTTAGTTTGCTGAGTGCTCCATTTCAGTACGTATTGAAGGACAAGCACATGTCCTGCACGCAATGCACATAGCGAATCAAGTGAGCACCGTCCACTCGAGTGTTTAGTGACGCCAGATGATGGGATTCGAATTGGAAAAAATCCGTTTGTTCTGTTGGAAACGGCAGAGAGACAAACGAATCAACTCTTTGCCGGTTCTCCGGGGAAGACTCAACTACCCGTACCTGAGTGGAAATCATCGGGGATCATGGTCAGATTTGCGCCGTTTAGTTGAATCACAACCTGTGAATGGGTCCGTCAGAGGTTGGCGATTTCTATGTAGTTTGTGGAGCTCACTCGATTTTGCGGGGTGTGCTGCGTCCATTCGGGGCCTATTTTAAGTAAGTTTCAAATCTTTTTACAGGAATGCAAAGGAAACAAAATACGGGGGACGCCAAGCCCGTCATTAGGCGTGAGACTGGTCGCGAAAGATACCCAGTAGTCGGTCATAATTCGGCTCAACAGGATGGCAGAAGCGGAGGTGTCGTTGGGTGCGCCGTACACAAACACAATTTCGGAGCCGTGATCAACTACAGACGTGGATGAGATTAGTGCAAGCGAGTGTACGGTGAAAATGACTGCGAGTGGATTGAGATGAGACGCACCACCGAGCGCAGGCGGCAGATTCGGCTGTGGTTGCGTGAAGAGATACGCAAACGTTGGGACACCAGCTTGCGAGGCGGTGTCCATCCAGAGGCGGCGTTGGGAGAGGAAGTCTAAGTCGGTCGCTAGAGGCCACGGGATCAAATATATGGCATTTTCTTTCAGGAGTTAGAGCTTACCAATGGCCGCGGCGCGTTTGAAATCGGGACTCAATCCGAAAGTCTCGTTCCCAGTGTTGAACGGCGAGCCTAGCCTTTGCGCGTGAGTCACGTCGAGTGCACGGAGAAATGCATCTCACCGAGTGCCGGATTATCGGGGTACAATGTCAACATGGTTGCAATCGAGGCGTTCAGTGTCGCAGGCGAGACGGACGGCGAGGTCATCGCAGTGAATGTCTCTACGATTTCTGCACTGGAGTTTATGGTCTGCGGAGTGAACACCGTGCCTGTAGAACAAGAAGTCTATCGTGATTGTCTACAGCAAGCAGCAAGAGCTACTCTCCTTCATCCAAGTTTGTCCCGGAGATGAAGGGCAACCGGGCAAATTGACCGCGCCGGAACAGAACTGAAGGCAAATCGGGTATGATGCCGCCAGGCCCATCGATGACTGGGTCCCACGGGAACTCCTCCGTAGCTTCTTCCATAGCTGCCACGAGGCCTTCAAATATTTCTGTGGTGTTGGCGGCCTGGAGGCACGCAAAGGTAGACCCTGATGCTTCGGAGGCGCAGGAGGGCACACCAGCGACAAAGTTCTGCCACGCGGCTTCCCGGCGCTGCGGGGCGAACAAGGCAGCAGAAGCTTGAGACCCCGATTCAAATATCTGAACAATCTCGTACGCGGCCCGAAAGTGATAAACGAAATTGACAGACGTACGGCGGCTCGGGCCAACTTGGTGATTGGTGAGTTCAAAAATAGAATCGAAGTCATTATCGCTCCTGCGCTCTCGCCGAAGACGGTGACCTAAGAATTGTCAAAGCCAAAAGGATCAGAGCGTAAAACATCATCTACCTTGTCCTTGTCGCCGCCGAAAGCGCCAATATTCAGCTGCACCCATTCCAACGCCGCGAGTTGATCCTTGATGGCCAAGTTCAGTGCACCTCTGGTGTCAGCTTCTTGACCCTGAGGGAAGCCGAGCGGTCCCAGACGGTAGTTGAAGTTCACGTATATCACAGGCGTGCCCTGGATGGATGTTGAACGATGGCAAGTTTTGCAACAGTTTGCGGAACAACGCACCCGAAGTACACTTTGAGCGACGATGGCGCTTGCGTTGAACTCCTTCGAAAAGCCTGCTTCGAACCCCCACCGTAGCTGAATACTGTTGGTGAGCAAGTGTAACGAGAGGGATTTCAAATCCGCATCCTCACGTCCAGAACATCTGAGGGCGGTTGCGCATTTCGGCTCGACATTACTTAGTCTTCGAAGCCATTTGGCACTCACGACGGGAAGGTTTGCTCCGGCCGGTGTTCCAGTGGGCCGCAACACGTTTACGGTCAAACAGTCCTCCGATATTGCTGTAAGAGGTAGTCCCTGAATGATGTGATCAGCGAGAAAGACAGCCGAAGATTCAGACGCGCGTACCACTTGCAGGCAGGCAGGACTGAAGCTGGTTGCGTTGAACGTTCCTGCATCCGGAGACGACTTGAGCACAGGGGGTTTCAGGCGCAGTTTGCCCAGGGGCGGTTCCGCAAAAGGGACGCCTTCGGTGTCCGTCCGTCAGTCCTGTGTTTTGAGAAGGGCGCGCAAACGGACCTGCAAATAAGTCTTGCTCAAACGTAGGGAGGCTGAGCCCGACAACGGTGGCCTTCCCTAGCTGGACGGTGGGGACGCCATTGACAAACTGGGCGATCCAAGCCAAGATGAGTAAGCTGAGCATGGTCGGAGCGAGCGTGCGCGCACCGATGCTGACTCGGCCCTCTCTATGTCGTTTTAAGCAGATAACAACACTGCAGCCGGCCGGTGGACGGTAAACATTTACGCAGAAAACGTGTGCAGTCGTACCGGGTCTCCGAGGTGGCCGAATTCCCTCGAATTGTGGGACTTGTTGGAAACCGTGGGATTTATCCGAGTCGCGAGTGAGGCTAACATGTCAAAGTGGATTCAAGGTCGGGTATAAAGGAGTAAAGTGGCTGTTTCGACTTGTGGGAAACATTAGAATTTCTTTTCTTGGCCCGGGCTTTTGGGTCGCCTAGCAGTCTGAGGGTTCCTGAAAGCGATTGAAAGGGTTCACTTTGCTCTGGGGAAGTTTCTGTACCCACGTTCTATGATAATATCCCTGAAATGGCTCTGTCTTCGCAATCTTGATGCACATTTCTGACGGACGGCGCGGACGCGATAAGATACCGACTCCAGATGGAAGATAAAGATGAGAATCACTGGATCGAAAGGTCAGCGAAGAAAAAAGAACGTGTATATATGTGGAAGAGGAAGAAATTCCAAACTGCGGATGCCGTTCACGTCTTGCAAGTGCGTGTTAGTTTGTATATTACAGGTTTTCTCGGTATCGCTTTTCTGCCTCGTGAATGGACTGAAATTTCTTAGTCTTCCTTTTCCAATTTGAGAGATTCGCTAGGTGCCAAGTCCCGGGAATTCCGGATAGCCCTTTCAGATAGTTTTAGTGAGCTTTTGGGGCCGTTGGGTCGAAGTAGAGGCGCAGTCAAGCTCAAGGGATGCCTTCGGTGGCAGGCAGTAGGGCATGAATTGAGTTCCATGCAGCTCATGCGAGAGAGCGATATGGCTACGAGTGGGACTGTGGGAGTACCTCGTCTTTTCTCTCGCTTGGATTTCCCGTCTTCGGCCCAGTGCTAGCGTCGTACAACTCGTCGCATACGTCTCTTTGTCTTGCCCTTCGCCGACGGACGCGCGCTGAGGCCTGAGGACTCTGTAAATTCCGAATTCTGGTTGAGCAGGTGCCACCAAGTAGCTATAGAAAATTTCCAAATCTGGGAGGTCATTACCACGCCCACAAATTTCCACCACCACGATGTCCAGTCTCTCCAGCTCCAGTTCAGAGGCTTCATTTATAATCGTTGGGGACGAAACGCAAGGACATGATTCCACCACTCCGACCCCCAGCAGAAAAACAGCGGCTGAAAACGATTCCGTGCGGGATTTCTTTGACTTCGAGATTGTGTTACGAGTGAATTCTGACGCATAGGCCCCCGTCCATCCTTCTTCCAACTCAAAATACTTGCCTGGAAGTACTCCGACGTACGCCCACGACTGGTCTTCGCTGGCCACCGGTGGACCGCTGCGCACACACGGACGCCATTTTGTAGACGCCTACGGGCGCGTTTGCAGCCTGCGCGGCGTAAACCTCGGCGGCTCGTGCAAAACGTGAGTAATGCTCTCTACTAGCTTCGGTCCGGAACGAATTATCGTCAGACATCCCTGACGTGTTGTACTGTTCAAGGCCAGCAAACGACGACAACGAAGCGTTCCCGAGCCGTCACCAGGCTGTGACCTTTATCGGACGCCCGTTTCCACTTGGCGAGGCCTCGGAACACCTCGCGCGTTTGCGACGATGGGGCTTGACGTTTGGTATGGCTCTTCTTCCTAACGCAGACTCGTCGCTCATGTTACAGAACGTAGTCCGTTTCTTGGTGACGTGGGAGGCTGTAGAGCACGAAGGCCCGTACGTCTGCTTCCCTGCTGTCCATTGCATTCCAGCTCATCCTTCCAGGGGTATCTATGACCACTCGTACCTCACCTACATTCGCGATCTGCTTTCGCTCTTCCCGCAATACGGCATGTCTGCCTTCGTCTCGATCCATCAGGACGTGTGGTCCCGCTACTCCGGCGGCTCCGGTGCCCCTGCTTGGACTTTGGAAGCCGCAGGTTTTGACCTTTTTGGTCTTCATGAATCCGAAGCCGCGTGGCTCACCGGCGTCAAAGGCGGCGGCCACGTAGAGGAGGAACGCGGATTGTGGCCTTGTGGATATCAGAAGCTTGCTGCTGCGACTATGGCGTACGTTCTCCATTCATTCTGCCTTGCGCATAGTGATGATGGTTTACGCAGTACTTGCTTTTGGGCCGGGGACACTTTCACACCCAAGTTGTTAGTCAAAGACCGCGACGGTACCGACGTTCCTATACAGCAATTCCTTCAGAAAGCCTTTCTCGAGATGTCTGAGATGCTCGTGAAGGCTGTCGGGGATCTAGAAGCCGTCCTCGGCTTCGAGGTATGCATTCACCTTTGCCTACCTGTCGTCGTCCTGCATTCTGTTCTCTAAATGCACGTATATAGATGATGAATGAGCCACATCGGGGATACATCGACCTCCCGTCTTTGCACGAATTCGACTACAACACGGACCTTCATCTAGCATACGTCCGTAAGTCGACCCCCTCATCCTGCAGCTGCCGTTTTCGATCCAAGTCCCCGCATCGCAGCGTCGCCATTCCAATCATTCCAACTCGGGGCTGGGCACCCTACACTTGTATCTCAGTGGACGCGGTCCTTCCCGATGCCGACGCGCAAGACCGCCGAAGCCGTTTTGAACACCAAACGCCGCAAAGCGTGGCGCGCCGACGGGCCCACCTTTGGCGAGTGCGTGTGGGCGATGCACGGGGTGTGGGGATGGGACCGGAATAAGGACAGCGCGGTAGTGCTGAGGGAGAATTATTTTGTTAGGCATCCGTTGACTGGGGATAAGGTAAGGGCGCAGTGTGCTGTCCTACGTGATGATACCCGTGGGCTGACGAGGTGTGCTTGATAGATCGACTGGTACACGGACTTCTACTACCCCTTCTTGCACAAATGGGTCGACCGGGTGCGGAGCGTGTCGCCGCGAGAGAAACTCATCTTCGTCGAAGCGATCCCCAACGAAGTGCGTCCCTTTTCCTCCTCCGTCCCCTTTCCTCGCCTGCGACAGATTTGATTCGCGAAACGCAGTTCTGCCCGCCTTCATGGACGCCCGAGCACTGCTTCCCGAATATGGTGTACGCGCCGCACTGGTACGACCTCAACGCGCTGTTCACCAAGGCCTTTGGCGATTTCACCGTAAACGTCCAAGGCCTCTCGAGGGTGAGCCATCGTCTTTCTTTTGCCACGTCCCCGCACACACCACTTGATACCTCCTCGCGCAGGGAATGTTCCCCTCAAGGCGTTCTACTGGGGGCAGAAAGGCGCGCGCGACAACTACTCGTTGCAAATCCGGAACATCGTCGACGGGGCCTACAAGGTCCTGGGCGAGAAACCGGTGCTCATCGGCGAGTGTGGGGTTCCCATGGATATGAAGTACGTTCCGCTTTTTGCGTATCGCGTGGCTACGTGGCGTTAATTGGATTGCAGCAAGGGCGAGGCTTTCCAGACGGACGACTTCACGTGGCAATCGCGCATGATGGATGCCATGATCACCGCGCTCGAGCGGTCACTCGTCGGCTTTACGTGCGTCGTCTTTTCGTCTCTCCCTCCCTCCATTCATTCTTCAGTCTGACTCTCTGATGCCCGCACAATAGCCTCTGGAACTACAACCCCTTCAACGACGACCAGCGCGGGGATTACTGGAACGGCGAGAACTTCTCGTGGTTCAGCAAGCGGCGCGCGCTGCCCGCGTCGTTGCTGTACTTTGAGCAGGCCGCGCCCTCGCTGGACCAGGGCGGGCGGATCCTCCCCGCCGTCGTGCGCCCGTACCCAGCCAAGACTGCCGGTGTACCGCTAAAATTCGAGTACGAGATGACGACGGGGGCGTTCGTCTTCGAATGGGGTGTGCCTCTGTCGGCGGAAGCGAAGTCGCATCTTCGACTGCGGCGTCGAGAGCCTCCGCGCCCCCGCTCGCTGCCCACCTCCCGCTCACCGCCGCCGAGACGGAGATCTACCTCCCCGCGTCGCTCACCCTGGGCCGCAAGCTCGTCATCCGCGGGCTCGGGCCAGACGACCGATACGTCTACGACAGGGACCGCCAGACGCTGTTTGTCGTCCCGCGCAACAACGCGCCGGGCGCGAAGCATCGGATCGAGGTCGAGCTGAGTCCACCGCTCAAGCCGGCGTTCGAGGTGAATGACTTTTGGTCGGATTTCGGGGGGATGATTGGGTCTTTTTTGGTGGTCTTACTTGGGATTGTCGTGTTTTTCTTGATGAGGTGGGCCGCATGATGGGGTCCTTTCAGTGTTGTGGACTGGTGGATAATATTGAATAGATCTGAATGCAGAATGATATTCGTGATGAACGCTACTTATGCACACTTCATGCATGATCATTGCACCGCTGCCTTAGCGTCTCCGTCTTTCCATACGTGTGCACTGGGTCAGCCACCTCCGATCCTTGCAAATCCACACAACCGAACTCACGAATATTTAATCCTCAGAGTCATATACCGCCATATCTGGGCCACCCTATCCCTCCCAACAATACCTCGCAAAACACGTCTCGCACACCCCACTCCGCCTGACCCCTTCACGAGCTCGCGCGCGGTCCACCACCGCACACGCAAGGCACGCGCCCCACTCGGCATCCTCCAGCGCGCCGCGGACTGTCGCACCCTGCGTCGCAGCCGCAAACGCCTGGTGCAGCATCCCCTGCATCTCCGGCGCCGTGTACAGCGTCTGGTCCGTCGATGTGTTCGTCAGCGGCGCCGAGCCGTCGCGCGGAGACGCGCCGTTCGCGATGTACACCATCAACGGGCCTTCCTCCTCCTCCTTCCACTTCTCCGACGGCCACGAAGAGGAGGGGGAGGGGAGCAGCCGAAGAACGTAGGCCGCGAGGTGAGGCCCTCAGCTAGGAAGACCGACTCGTTGGTAGGCACGCGAGGGAACACGGCGAGCCCGCGCTGGAAGATCTGCATGCGCTCCTGTCTGCGGGAGCAGTCAGAGAACGCCGGTAAAGGAGGTGACGAGGGACTGACGTGGCGATGATGGACGCTCCGGTCGCCCAGCCCTCCCCGGCGTCGTTGTTCTGCAAATCCCAGATCAGATAGATGCGACCGCGGAAGAAGATTCCTCACTCACCGCGTCGATTTCAATGATCACATCGATCTTACGGTCCTTCACTAGCATGGGCTGCAGCGGGCTGACCTGCCCGTCCTCGCCACCATCGCAAAGCGCGAGGATCGTCTCGCGTGAGTCCGCGAACGTCTCGGGCGCCACGCCGTGGAAAGCATTGGGGAAGTTGCTCGTGTCAAGCCGGAGCGCGGGGACTGCGGGTATGTCTCGTTTACAAGTATAGAGAAGTTGCCCGTGCCGGCGGCAAGTATTTCCGCAGCTTCCACCTGCGGGTACGTGAGGGACGGACGATGTAGAGAGCCAGCGGGCTTACGGTGATGTTGAGCTCGTTCCAGAGATTGGAGGAGGCGCCGGAGAGGAACATGGCCTCATCGAATCCCGTCACACACAGGGAGCTGTTGGTCGTTCCCAGATGCTTCATCGACGTGTGCGCCGCAAGGACGTAATCGTAGGAGCTCATTTCGACTGCATTTGAGTGAGGACGAGCTTGGTGCACGCATAGCGAGAAGCGTACAGGGATTGAACTCGAATAACGGGGTGTTGATGGGGATGAAGTAGCCTCCAGGGAAGATCGGACCCGTTACGTGCTTTGAATCGAGATTCGCAACAATAATCGGAAGGGGCTGCTCGTAAGTGGCGAAAGTGGGCCTGAGTGTACACCATTCAGATAGGGAGGAGAAGAAACAAAGATCGACGTACAGATTTATGAGATCAGAGAAAAGGATCCCGGCACCATGAGACGTGTTGGCGAAGAAAGTCGTAAGAGTCGTGCCGTTGGTGAAATGTCGCGCTAGTGCGCGCCCCCAGATGTCACCCACGGAGACAGGGAAGTGCTTCGCTTTGGTAGCAATCTCCTCTAACAGCTCTGCAGCATAACTGCTCTGGACGCCGGATCGGTCGAAGCACCGAAAAAATCGAAGTCCGGGAGCCACCCAGAAAAGCCCTGTGCACGATCGTCCCCAAAGATCAGGTGTTGCATAGTGGGGAAGTTGGCTTGTGCAAGAGAGGTCACTAGCCATGATCCTCCGCTGAGAGCTGCGAGATGCGTTGCAGTCTGGGACGAGAATGGTCAAGGGCGTAAGGAACCGACAGGTAGCATACCTGTAACAGCCCACCCGTCCCCTTGTCGACGGACGATGAGTTTCGCGCGTCCAAGGCATTCAGGACCCCGGCGCCAAAGATTGCAGCTAACGAAGGAAAATCAGCAGTGTTATCCATACTTTTCTCCGGGCTACGCACCTCGATACCCCCACCACTGGTCGGAATCCCTACTGTGGGCAGCTGTTCCTTCGACTGCAGGATATCCTCAACATATTTTGGTAAGGAGACTCCAGTCTGCTTCACGCTCTTCAGGTAGGTCTTGAATGCAGCTGGCAGAACCTTTTTGCGCTTCTCCGCGATATACAGCGCCTCTGATTCGCTGATGGTCTGCCCCCGGCGCACGAGCTCGAACCCCGCAGGGCAAGGTTGCACAGTCGGGCCAACCGCTGCGTTGACGGCGGCTGCGAGAAGCAAAAGGACAAATGAGGTCCAAAAGCTCGTCATATTGAGTGGAATGTGCCAACGGGAAGCGCGCCGACGGGCCATGACATTTTTACGCGACGAGATTCATTGCAAATCGTGGGTAGGATCACATGCGCGAGACGCATGTGGGCGCATCTTGGGCCTGAAGAGGTTTATCCTAGGTTATCGCACGAGACGAATAGTTCTTCCGACGCTGTCGAGTGCCTCGTGCGTGGGTATCAAGGAAGAAATGGACGGCACCGCGGTGACCGAGAAAAAAACGTGGTCGGTGATGGCGCATCACAATCTGTTTTTATCAATCAATCATATTTGCTTTGGCAAACGTTCCCAACGTACCAAACCGGCGGGATCACAGTGGTTTCAATGGCGCCGAAAAAATCATTTACCTGTTTTTGCCTGGCACGCAAGTGATCCAACAGCGATTGATCATGACTGGCTAAGAACAAAAAAGTCCAACGCTCAACAACTCATCGTGAATGTTAGGGGATACTCAATACCTTTGGGACGGCTCGCTTCGAACACACTATGCGTTGGTATTTTAATGTTCTCGGGAACTGTTTTCGCGGCAGTGAATGCGAGATATGGGTCACAACCATTCTGATTGATGTAGTTCCCACGGTTCGATTCCATGTTCGATTCCAGAATTATGATCGAGAGTATTGTCATGGGGTTTATCATCCAAAGATGGTACACAGGGACAGAATATGGCATGGCTTTTCTATCTCGCACTTTCCGATACTAAAGCTAGTTTCTCACGGATGGATGCTTCGTCGTGGATGAACCCCTCATACCTCAGTTCGAATGCATGCAATAGTATCGATATTTGTGAACAAGTCCTTTTGAAATGTTTTGTGCATCACCCAACAATCGCATTGGCACAGCAAGCATACGGTGGAATCGCACAGTGAAGACCGAGGTTCAAATACACCATTGAGCTCACAAATGGTCTTGTCTATCCTGATTCATCAAGATATATATTTCACTCACTGGTCCTTTATAGTGTACAAAGGTTTGTGCGCAGAAGCACGGTCGCATAGCCTACCGTTGAAGGGAGAGAGGATCTGAATGGCCGGCATTGGTTCACTTGAAGAGAGTTCTTTATCGCTTTCTGGAATCAAATCGTGAGAAGACACTGTCCTCTTCCATGACGCCAGAAACATGACCAGTGTCGTGCGGTGTTGTGGGTGCCGCAACAAGTGACATGCCGTTCACATGTGGCATACTATAAAGCGCCGCAAGGCAGCCGTTGAATCATGATGCAGCAGAAGGAACCCTGGAAGCTAAGTCAAGTACGTCCCATAAATCGTTTTAAGCCGATCCTTTCACAGGAAAAACACCTCGTCGACAATGCCGGCAGCACGGGCCGCGTCGTAGTCCATGATCGGCGAAGCTGGGCGGATTGGTACTGAACGGTTCCAGCTGTAAATCGGTGCTCCAGGGCTTGCCGTCCGCGTGCGGTCGCTATCCCTAAACGCCTCTCGTGCACGCGCGATCTGCACCGTGCGTTTCAAGCCAATCTTTTCCGCCTCCCACTCCTCTAGACAGTTGGGGCGCCGGCAGAGTGCGGTGTATGCCGGCGCGAGCCACTCCGGGATATTGTATTTGATCGCAAGAACGACCTTGTCGATAGGGTCGAGAGCGGTTGGACTCTCTTCGATGGATTTTATCGCATGGGCACGGAGGAGGTCGAAGCGGAGTCGGGTGGAGATCGAAAGAAGAGTGATCCATTGACTGAGGGTGGTGTTCAAATGCCCGTACATGCTGCACAGTCGCGGTCTGAGTAATATACATTCAAGGCACAAAGCAAAATTCTCACCCATTGTAGAAGAAATCAAGGAGGCATTCGAATTCGTCGCTTCCAACACCATCCAATGGTATTGCCTCGCTTTCCTGAGCACCAAAATTCCCGAGAGGCCCCGCGAACAGCTCTTGGAAATAAATGGAGTCTCTGGAGAGAAAGTGACGGTGAACTTTGAATTTCTGATTTTCGACCTGACACTAAGATTGAATGAGATCCAGCGAGGGAGATCAGATCTACCTTGAAAAAGGAGATCTCGTCGTCGAAATAGTACCGAGTGTTGACTGTGCAAGCGGAAACGATCTGGAGATATTTTGACATGTCCTCGTCGAGAAGGTCACCCGACGACCTAGGCGACTCTGGCGGGTTTTCGCCTAGAATAAGACTTCCAGGAGCGGGAGACCAAGATGGACTGACGACTCCGGAAGAGCCTGTGAGGCTCTTACCCGGCGGTAGGACAAGAGCCATTCCGGTACGAGACAAGTCCTGTCCCCGAGCTGCAGCGACGCTCAGTGCAAGCGGCGAAGAAGAGCGACCGGAAAATTCTGAGGAGGGTGAGAAGCCCATATTTGAGGCTGTATGTAGGACGTGCTCAAGGTGGGAGCTTATAAGGCAGAACCATGCACGGACCGCGTGTATGCCGAGTTTAGACAATCAAAGTTGAAGCAGCCAGCCTCAACGCTTTGGACCGTAGTTTCACAAGGGCCAAGATATTTGCGGCTCGGAGAACTGCGCTGCAGACAACATGACATGAGGCGATCGGATCGATGTGGGGAGCGGAACCCTGGTCGCTATGCTCTGAGTTGTCCTCAGTGCGACTTGAGATAAACTAACACCCAGGTTTCGTAGCCTGCGGCCATATTTGCTGAGCTGAGCTTCCAATAAACAGAAGAACGGTCCTAGACTCGGAGATATAGGATGTCGCGAAATTGGTCTGGTTATGATATGTCTAAGGCAAGTCCAAGGGCCGTCCAGTGATTAATGATGCGATAACCAGTTGCATTTGATTAGAAGTTCTTTGCCATTTTCCATTGAGCAGCGAGGACCGTTCGAGAACGACGAGGATGAGAGTCTGAGTCAAAGCGACCGGCAATTTCCGGATCAATCACTGATTTGGCTGCCGAGGCAAGGCAACAAGTCCATGTAACCTCATGTAGCAACTCTCAGTCTCTTGCAACTTGGCGGCAGTGGCAGTCGTTCTCAGGCACGCGAGATTCCATATTCCTCTCTTCTCGATTCCGCTTACGTTGGTCTTGTTCCCGACCTCCTCCCAGGACCTCGACTCGTCACGCGTCACCGGGCATCGTCCGCGCCGGAGACACACTCGCAGAGACGCTGAGCGTTGAACTACACGGCGCACGACGCGACCCGGTGCAATTTTCGCCCTCTTGCGAGGCGAATAAGCTTACGATGACTTGCGCGGTGACTTGAGCGGCGCGTAGCTGTACTTAAAAGTTAAGGCGGATGCCGCGGTATTCGTCGTTCGGGGTGAGGACTGCGCTTCTTCTCAGTGACCCAATGTTCACCACCGGCGATGATCCTTGTCTTGACAATTCAAGTTAACTGATGCTGCACCCTCGGAAATCATGATGAAGAGACCAATCCCAGTTCGAGTCTCACGAGTGAGGTTCTTCTCCGCCACAAAGCTAACGGTGTTCAAAAAACATGATAATCGACACCACGCTGTCTTGCCCACACAATCTAGGGACTACAAGTTAACGAACTAGGCTAGATTGATATGCTTTCGCGATTGAACGAGCTCTGGGTCTCGAATACATTTTTTCCTCCCTCAAGTGTTGAAGTGCTCTGGATGAACTTCTTCCCCTCTTTCGTCTCCCACGCCAGCCTGGCTCGCAATTTGCAAACACAAAACTCATACCATTGAACTAGGTAGCAGTGTTCCCCTTTACAGGAATTCAGCGCGCATACGGCGGCTCGCACCAATCGTCTCAGTAATGCGCTAAGTACTTATAGCCATCCCTCCTCCGGGTAGTTTGGCAATCTAGACGTCCGGACTCCGGGTGCGTTATCTCTTCCGACTTCTTGGGCTCAGTACGGCGTTGAGTGGTGCAAATCGCGCTGCGCATACCCTCTCTGGGTCTCCCCCTCCCACAGACACGCTACACTCTCGACCCGGGCTTAGACGGACGTGCAGTCCGCCGTCCCATGTATGTATATCTGCCTGCTTCTTTACTTGGCTCTCAGTGTTGTCCGACTTGGTGCCGCTTCAAGTCACCGCTTCCTTATCTCTGAAACTCCTAAAATTTCCTATCGCGTCAAGCACGTTCGACGGCGAATTACAGCTTCAAGTGTTATCGACCTTCAGGATTCAGATGTCGCGACGGCAACCGCCATAGCATATAGCTGACAATCAGCGGTGGCGCCATTCATGGCCATCTGTGGCCCATGATGGTAAGAATCGGTGGAAGGCTGACTATGTAGTATGTATGAAGGGATGAGCATGAGTGTACTGATTAAGATTTCGGCCTCCCAGTCAAGTTCGAGCCTGAGGTCGGCCTGACTTCCTCCGTCTCAAAATCTGATAGATGGCCGCCGCCACGGAATACCCCGACTTCTCTTCCTTCCTTTGTGATCGCTGTCAATCCCAAAAACATGATGTTGCGCCCACTCCGAGTCCCAGTATGCGGAAAGCTTAAGCAGCGGCCAATGGCAGCGAAGCTGGGACGGGTGCTGTTCGCACGCGAGGAGCCGTACGAGGGTCAACCGAGGACCGATGGTCAGCAGACTGGGCCGTCAAACAGCCGTCAAATGCATAAGGCAGGGACGATCACACGACCTGAAATTACCCCAGATCATGGGGTCTACCCCGCATTTGATGCGACTGCTATTTCAATTTGTGGGTACGTACTATGTGACACCCGCCAATAGCGCGCTGAGGAACGCGTCTAGAATGTTCGGATTCGAAGATCTAGAGCCCCTTCAAGACCGGCAAGATTGGAATGGAGGCAACGGTGCTTGTACAATTGAATTTTGATTTGGGGATACGACTACTGACTACGACTACTACCGGCTGCTGCTGGGGGAAGACGATAACGACGACAAAAATGCTGCTAGTTTACAATTTGAACCTGGGTTGGTTGGACGATGCGATTGATTATATGGCGGATTATCTAGAATTAGACGGTCGTGTTGGCCTGATGCGCAGATGAGTGTGAGTGGAACGTATAGCAGGAACTACGCACCATGGCGTCAGAGGCGATGAGGGTGGCCTTAGGCGGAGAGCTCGCCACCGCAGCCGAGGTGCGCGCGATAGCGGCAAGGTCCACACCTAAAGCGTCGCGCATAAGTGTCGAAGAATGTACACGAATGGTAACGAAAAGAACGTACCTTCGCCTTTGAAAGCATTAGTGCGGAGCTTGCGAGCCATGGCAATTTCCTCCTCGGAGAACTCCATCACCGGGGAAGTGGGCTTCTTGTACGAAGCGACTGCAGACCAGGTGAGATTTGGACGCGGTGAGGACGAGCGGGGTGCGTACGGTGATCGTCGCTCGAGTGGCTGCTCTGGCTGTCGTCGTCTACCTCAGCCGTGTACTCCTCGAGCTCCGCCTGGCCGTCGTCGATACCGGCGAATTCGAGATCACGCTACGTGAGGCGGTCGTGTGAGCAACGGAGACGTGCAATGGCAGTGGACGAACCTCGTTCTCAAGACTGCCCCAGTTGTGCGCGCCACCGCCGTTCTTGCGGAGAGCGTTGTTGAGGCCAGTCTTGCTCTCAGAACGATCTTTGAGGATGGAGCGCAGCGAGGCAGAGCGGGCGGTGCGGGTCATGATGATGATAGGTATGGGGGAAACGAGGAAGCAAAAGGGTTTGGGGCGTCAGAGGTGGTTCTGTTGGTGGTATCGGTGCAAGATTGGTGGGGCCTCGGCGGTGCATTTATAGGAATTGCGGAGCCAAAGCAACCGCATACGGGGGACAATAAAGAACAATCACCCAGGCCTGATACGGAGCTACGTCTTTGTCCTCTTTGGCGACAATCTTTGTCTCTTTAACCTCAAAGATCCATGCGCAAGGCCTGGCGACGCCAGAGTCACCTAGATCTCGCGACAGTCCATTCCAGATCCCGTGCGGCTAGCGGGTATTTCAGGAGGGTTGATCCGCGTCGGACCCATTCAAATGTGGCACAGAATTGACTCTAGTATTAGTAATATTTCCCGACGCGGTCACGCCATTCCCGAGCTACGATAAAATTGTGTTCGTTCCTCAGGCTCAGGCCAAGCCTTTTGAACCCTTGGTCACTGCACCTAAGGTGCCGCCACGGGACCCTATCAGGCACCTTGAAATGTTGACACGAAACATACCGAACAAACAGGTAGCATCTACCTAATACCATTTCTATTGCATACTATATAATTCCGACCTTTCCGCGTCGGTGGCGCAGGTGGGAGGCTCCCGCCTCCGCCGCCTCCATTCAATGTGGCTAGAGACGAGCGCCGTACCGTCCCGATCAATTTTGATGAGACGGGTATGGGCGGCATGACAGCCATCCGTCCCGTCTGTTTGACGGTTTGACGGCCCGTCAAGCTTCAAGCTTCAAGTTGCGTCAACCACACACGGGCGAGTCTATAGATCATGATATTTCAGAGGTTTCGGCGGCTTAGGCGGCCGAGACGGATCAGTGATCTTGCACAGCCATGCCTGATCCGCTCTTTCCTTCCGCCTACTGCCTTCTAAAAGAAGGTTCAATGAACAGTTCTATATAAACCCCCAACTTTTGCCTTCATTCGCCGAATCTGTTCTCTTCCAAATATCCGGATACAAGTATGCACGAATCATCGCGTTTCAGAGTAAGGTTAGGGTTCCAGATGGGCCATCTTCTGTCTTGACGTCTGCCTCCACCACCACATGGCCAGTGAGGGCTCCATCCGAAGTCTCCTGCGACCATCGGACCAGGTCAAGGTCATCCTGGAGGCTTTTGTACCGCCAGGATCGAATGACCCGCCGACTGCCCCTGTTCCGTCATCGGATTCTATAGGTGACCTTCGGCAACGACGGATTGTGGCCGTGGTATCTCATAGCGATGAGCCTGATACGCAGGAAGAGGGCAGGTGTGTTACAGTTTTACTCCGACGCCTGATATGACCGGGATTGGAGCTTGGAGCTGCATGACACTGACAATACGCCGCTATTTCAGTGTATTCATCCTCAAGTCGAAGGCTGCTTCTGCGGGCGGTACATTCAGCCAATCAGACATCCTCCGCGTATTCCCTATCTTTGGAGACTTTTCGATCTCCATGGCACAAGTACAAGTCAAACGCTTGACGCTCGACCTGCGCCGATCAGCCTCGCAGTCGTCCACAGGCAAGTTAACGGCTAATTTTGTGTCACGCGAACTCATTCAGTACAGGTCTCATCAGCTTGACGATAAAGCAGGGCGATATACCCGGCCATGAACCGCTCACACTGCGCACGCAAGACGTGCAGACCCTGCGCGACGTGTTGGCAGAGTGCAAACGGTTGAAGGAGATCGCAGGTAAGCGTACCGTACCTATCTCTGGCTTGCGACTCGCTTGAACTAGTTTTGCTTACACTAGATGCGCCTCCCGCCAATATACCCGCCCTTACCACGTTCTCGTGGCTGGCACCATATACCTCACAAAGACCCCAATTACCCGATCGTGCGTCTTGCCTTGTGTCAGAGCTCCGCGGCTTTCATTCTTATACAAAAATAGTGTTTTCCACCCCACCTGACCTCCGCGTATCCCTCAAACCGCTGCAAACCCGGCTCTCCGCTGCGTTCGCCGGCGCGGAAGGCGACGACTACACGGATATCATCCGCATTCGCGATGATTGGATATGGAGGACTGCGAATAAGTCATGTGCAGAGGCGAAGTATACTCTCAGGTTTGGTATTTCTGTATCGTGAAGATGATATTGATAGTTGATACGGCGGCAGAGTACGTGTAGGGACGTTCAACGTAAACGGGAACCTCCCCTCGCAGGATCTGGCCTCGTGGCTTGGGGCTGCGAGCACGGTGAACTCTGATAAAGCAGCGTCGTATATCCCCCGCTGGAGGAGGTATCCCCGTTTAATGTCTCTATCGATGGAGTGGAGAAAGAGAAGGATCCGTTTGCGGATGAGAGCGGGAGGAGTACGCATTCGTGTTTTTTGTACTCGAATTGGTTAGGCTGAGACACAGATCTACAGAGAGCGACGCGGTGCCGCTCTCGGATGCAGACACAGTCACAGTCGCAGAGGAGGAGGACGCGAGTTTAGAGACAGACGGGCCGGACCTCCTCGTCCTTGGCTTCCAGGAACTAGACCTGTCCACCGAGGCGCTGATCTACTCCACGACGACAACAAAAGAGGACGCATGGTGCACCGCCGTGTTTGCTGCGCTCGGTGCGCGGGCTCATTTCTACGAGAAGGTTCGCCGGTGCTCTCCCACTCACAGCCGATGATTCCAAGGGTTGACGACGATGACGGATTTGTAGCTCGCATCCAAACAGCTTGTTGGCATACTCATTGTAGTCATCGTTCGCAAGGCGCTGCGCCCGTGTTTCGGGGAGGTCAGGAGTGCGGCGGTGGGGACCGGGATTATGGGGCTTATGGTGAGCAGGTGCTCTTCCGCCGTTCTATTCAACGTGAATTCTGCTAGGGAAACAAAGGCGGCGCAGCCATCCGTGTCAAGTTCACACCCCTTCTTCCTCCGCGACCATTTCGAAACCAAAACCGACGGTGCTCACATTCGTCAACGCACATTTAGCGGCGTTCGACGAGATGTACGAGAAGAGGAATGCGGATTTTCACGAGCTTTCGCGGCGGTTGCTGTTTGGACTTACAGCCGACGGAGGTGTCCCGGCTACGTGCGGAATCTTTGAGAGCGATGCGTTGTTTTGGATGGTGTGTACTGATGTCTTACGGTCTTCGCTCTGCTTTTAGCTGATGATGAGCGCTTTTACAGGGAGGTCCGTGGTCCGGATAAACGTTTTCGAAAGCGAATGACTGCGACTTAGATCTGAACTACCGGATCGACGCCCCCGACGCTGACGTTCGGGCCATCTTGGGCTCGGCGGACGAGTGGGATAATGGACTTGGGATGCTGCTCCAGTACGATCAGGTATGACTTGTCTCTACCACCCACTTCGAGTTCGCCTTCATTAATGCACTCAAAGCTCAAAGCTGCCGTACGCTCCAAGAAGGCGTTTGATATGTTCGAAGAGGGGAAGATCGTACATCTGCCGTTCGTCCTTGCTTATTTTGTCTCCTCGTGAACATCTGGTAATGATGTGGTGGATCTCTTGCAGGACGTACCGATTCAATGCAGGGCTGTTGAAAGATGATTTGGGGTACGACTTGAAGTACGTATTGTGCAAATCCCGACGGAAATGAGATACCGAACGGCATCTGCGTAGGCGTCGCCCGGCATGGACAGATCGCATCCTGTATGCCGCCAATGCCTCCGCACTCGTGACGCAGCTCAGCTACACTGGACACCCGCAAATAGCGATGAGCGACCACAGGCCTGTCTCAGCTGAGTTCAGCATCGAAGTAAGTTCAGCTCCGTTCTTGCTGTTGCGCTATCGCTGAGACATGTTGAAAGGTCGATGTGATGGATTTGCCCAGTGCGGAGGCGGCCGCGGACAAGCTGTATCGACAATTGAAGGGCCTGGAGGATGCGCATGAGGATACAAATGCGAGAGTGAACCTCAAGATTATGAATGCGGCGGTAGATTTTCAAACGCTTCCGTGCGTTCAAATGATCCTTCGTCATTGCTTGCGTATGTCGCTGATCACTTGAGCAGACATGGTAAAAACGTTAGCCAGCAAGTTGAAGTAAGAAATATCGGAAAGGTATGTATGGTGCTTGTTTTGACAGTGCTGCATAAAAATGTACTCTTCAGGTTCCATGCGCATACCGGCTGGTGCCTGTTGATACCGAGTCGTCTGTTCGTGAGTGACGACCCGTGCAGAGGTGGATCTGTCTTGGTGATCTAACGGCGAATAGACCCTGATTGGTTGAAAGTCGAGCCCATGACGGTATGTACACCGTACTGCCTTACCTCACACGGTTACCTGCTCACCGATGATCAGGCGCTGCTCATCCCTGACGAGATCATACAGATTACACTGACCGCGTACATCGACACCAACTCAGCGGCGCGATTGAATCTCGAGGATCGCAGGGAGTTGGACTGTACGCTGATTTTGCATACGGTCATGGGGAAGGATCATTTCATTGCTGTCACGGCGAAGTACCGTGGGTCGTCCACATACCTCACATATGACGACGCAGCAAAACTCATGTATTCCCTTTCTGCAGTGCCTACATGCTTTGCGAATAGCCTCGAGCGGTTAACGAGGCTACCGGGGCCGATACGATCACTCACGGCGGCGAGCGAACTGCTTGCGGAGGACAGGGCGATTAACGCGCCCCGAGAGATCATGAGACTCGTCAACTGGATGATGGCGCCCGGTATCAAATTCGTATGTTTCTGCAATTCAATACTAGTTGCGTGTACTGAACGGACTAGGACAATGTTTTTATGTCGCCTGCTGACATCGACACAGTCGATATCATACGCGAGGCGCGTTTTTGGGTTGTCATCAATGATTTTCGGCTAATCTGTGTCCTCAGTGCCTCGACACAGGCTCAGAGTTCCCTTTTCGCCGGATCCTAAAGACGACAAGGTTCCCATCGCGTTCGGAGAGACGCTGTTCCGGCTTCTAGATTCACTAACAGAACTCTTGTCCCGTACGAGCTTCATATCCAATGCGCGGAGATGACGAGTCGCGACGAGGCGTTTGAGATGTTGGACTCGTTTCCACCGGCGGCTGTCAATGTGCGCCGTTGGTTTCGTACTCGATCTAGACCTATTGACGAATGTGCGCTTTGACAGGTATGGATATCCGTCACGGCTTTCTTACACTACGTGTGTCAGACATCATCGGATGCTGAGTTGAGGACGAGGAGGATAGGTAAGTCGCCGTAATCTTACTGTGTGATATCTTAGCTACTGACTATTCTTTTTGCTGTCTGGCAGCCAGCAAGTTCGCGCCTGTGCTTTTACGTGATCCAAATCCGTCGAGCGCCCCAAGCACTAGCGTCGTCTCTCTGGTCGGGCGGAGGAATTTCCTGCTATCTTTTATCTCGTAGTTGCCAATACCCCATTATACCCAGCGCTGATTCCGAACGCTACGACCAGAAGGATTATTGGACCCGATCTCTTATTTGCGCGCTTTCGCTCATTGTTCTGCAGAGCATTCGATGAGCTTCTGCAGTATTGGCCAGGACTACGGTAGCCAGATGTTGATGTGCTTAGGGCGAGGCTAGGGAGCACGATCGGGGCCGCTATCTAGGGTGCAGGTAGGTTTCGCTTCATAGTGAACACGCGGATTGAACAGTCTCGAACTGACACCCGCGCGCGATTACTTTGTAATTGTGCATGTTGCTACGTGTACAATTGTCAATATTATTTATCTCTGGTTATGATGGAATGAATCAAAAAAGTCTCGGGCGCCTGCGGCGGACAGCGTCCACACGCAACCGGAGATCTTCTGAGCAGGCAAGTTGCTGGATTCCTTGTGATTAGATCCTCGGAATAACTCGGGGATTAGATGGGGTCACGGAGGCAACTTGGAGTTCAAACTCTAGCGACTGAGACAACCACTGATTTCCGCTGTCTCACAAACGGTGAGACAGAATGTCAGCCACCCGGATTCCCTGCCTTCCTCCTCATTTTCTGCCATGAACAGTGTTAAAGATGTCCGCCATCGGTCTCAATCTTCCTCCAGCGATGTCCCATTCCTGTCTCGCAAGCAGCCAGAAGTGGACTTACCCCGAGGCTGGATAGTACCTAAACGCCTACGCCGATGGCTGCCATTCCCAGTGATCCTCAGTGTCGCTCTATCCCTTCTCGTGACATCCAGGATCCCGTTCTCGAGAAGCACACACCCAGGAATGATGGAGTCGGAACCTAACGCAGGACAATCAATGACGACGGACTCCAGTTTCCCTCCTAGCAAAGCGCCGACCGGCCCCACGGATCCGGTGGACAAGGAGACTATCGAGGACCTTTACGCACGCCAATCGCACACGCTTGATGAGGCAATCTCACGCTATTCCTCCGAAATGGTCGCTCGCCCCCAGCAAATTTCGACAAATGGTTTAATCATGCAGTGGAGAACAGATGTCTCATCGACGACTACGGCCAAATCCAAAAGGACTTTGAACCATTTTATCAGTTGGCGGAAGAAGATCCCGAGCACTTCCAGAAGATGATTGATTTGGGACGCATATTGGTACGTTTTATTCAGTCATTTTCGTCAACTTCTGATTTATGTTCCCAAGATGCTAGAGAATCCTAAGGGAATGGTTACGATTCAAATCAAGGACGGGGAAGTCAAACTGCCTCCTTATACGGGATCGTCTTTCGACGGCGAGTGGCTGCAAACCTTGTCAAGAGTGAGTGACCCACTACGTCAAATCAACTCGAAATCGAATGTTCATCTCAGTTCTCGCACTTCCTCCCCGACATGGATTTCTCATCAACGGTCGGGACGAGCCTCGCGTTGTTTTCAATTTTCACGACACCGCCATACGCAAGGACGCCCTAACTTTGAATGATCCCGAGCCCTTCCGTATCGCCCCGATCCCCACTTCAGAGTTTTTCAAGAACCGGAGCGGATGCAGCGTTTTGAAGGACAGCACCGGATCCACCATCAATGCACTGGAAGACGTCGCGTGTGAGTTCGAAATTCAAATCGTCTTCTAATTCAGAATCTGAACACTCTACCAGTCATCCGCTCCAGCTCCAGCGCCGGATTCACGACTGATTTATGCCCATTTTAAGTATGACGAAAGTACGCCTCCTTCGAGCATGTCGTGTTCTGTCGCTGTTAACAATACACCGAAGATCTCGCCCATGCTTCTCAATATAATGTTCCCGGGACAATATTACTACGAGGCCTCAGCATGGTCAGGCAAATTCTCGCACCCGAACGACATCCCGTGGGATGAGAAGAAAAATCAGATCTGTGGGTGTCTTTCTTGTTTCTCTGCCGCCACCCGTTCGATATTGCATGCAGACTGGCGGGGCGCTTCAAATGGCGGCCATATCTACGGCGACAACTATCGCACATTCTCACGTTTCAAGCTCGTCAAGATTGCACAGAATCATTCTGATGTCGTTGACGCCAAGATCACCAGTTGGTTCTCGTCTCACTGCACGGATGGCTGCGAGCGCGATCCCATTATCGAAGAGTACCACATTGGCGGAGAAGGAAGTCCTCGGGAAGAGGTCTACAACTACAAGTATCTCCTTGATGGTGCGAACAATTCTCGTTCAGAGACAAACCATACTGAACAGGATGCAGTTGACGGGAACACTTTTTCCGGGAGGTATCTAGGTCTTCTACGCTCAGGATCGCTGGTTTTCAA
>QVIE01000063.1:0-27212 GCA_013387415.1 Panellus pusillus | reverse complement strand
AAGAAACGACGGCTCAAGGGTGCTTGTGATATTTGCAGGAAACAGAAAGGTGTTTCAATTACCAATTCCAATTCTTGGCGCAAACTTCTGACCCGCACACAAGTCAAGTGTAAGCAAAAAACAAGCTCGTGTTTTTTGCGTGTTCAAATGCAACCCAGGTGACAGCTCAGAGATGCCTGGAAATGTCTGCTCCAATTGCATTGCCTTTGACTCGGAATGCACGCATTCAGGTAGCAGCAAACCCAAAGTGATTCCTAGAGTTATATCTTCTACCTAATGCTCACTTATCGATTCCCGTAGTCCACGTTCGTCCTTTCGTGTAAGGCTCTATTCTCACTCACTCGAAATATGAAGATCTCCGTCAGCCAATGACCTATTAAATGTAATCGGACTTTTTCGATCTTGCTGTCGGCGTTGACACCCCCTCCCCACTAACTCAAACAGACACGCCACACCGCACCAGAGCATATTGACTTCATTTTAGCTGGATCGCAGGAATACGTCTCTGGCGATCCTTCCGCGCTGTATCGGGTCCTATTCGCTGTGGCGCAATACGCCCGAAGGCTCGAGGAAGCTTTGGCTCCCTCGACAGCAGGGCCATCACTGTCTTTTCAGCCTGGCGCACCTTCCCCTCTCACACGAAACTTTGCTGAAAATGAACTCCAAGGTTATCTCATAGGAGTCAACCTTCCGGAGTCTATGCTGCCGATCACTCGGGTTCTATCTTCCAATCGCTTCTACGGAGAGTCTAGTAGCATGCATTTCATCAAGTCGGTCATGGACATCAAGTCGGAGGCCTTGGGCGAGGAAAATCCGAAGCCATGGGCTCGGAGACCCGAATTTTGGCACATCCGCCCGGTTAGTAGTCCAGACACCTCCTTTTGTCTTCTCATCCACTTTCGCCAGTGGGAAATACCTCCACCAAAGATATACATTCCTCACATTTTTCCCAAGCCGGACTTGATGGAAACCCTCATCGACCATTACTTTGCCCAAATCAACATACTGATCTACACTTTTCATGAGCCGACCTTTCGGAGCGCGGTCGCAAGGGGTCTGCACCTGCGCGACCAACATTTCGGAGCGGTAGTCCTGGTCGTCTGCGCACTTGGGTCCAAGTTCTCCGACGATCCGCGAGTATTCCTGGACTATGTAGACTCCGAACACAGTGCCGGCTGGAAATGGTATTGCCAGGTCCAGCCAATTCCACACTCACTCGCCCAGTCTCCCTCCTTGTATGGTTTGCAGCTCATCTGTGCAAGTAGCTGTTCCTTTCTTTTGGTCCGCTCGAGTCTCATATCCAATTTTTTACAGTTAAGTATCATGTATCTCGTCGCTGGCTCCACCCCAGAGGCGACCTGGGCGCTCATTGGGCTTGGCCTGCACATGGCTTATGACGTAGGGGCGCACCGCCGTATCCGTTCGCACGACGGGAACACGGTGGAATCTGAAGAATACAAGCGAGCGTTCTGGATGTTGCTTGCTTCGGACACCGCTATGAGCTCGTTGCTAGGCCGGCCACGAGCTGCTAATTTTGATAAGTACGTCTCTTTTAAGAGGGTCTTCGCTCCAGTCCCATCGGGAAAATGATATTAGCGTCGACGCTGACCCGCCGATGGCTCTTGAGGGGGAAGACCCCAATCTGGTCATCTACGGGCAAATCCTGCTCAAGGTGATGGAGATTTGGGGCCGTGTTCAGAATGAAATTGCACGTTCAGAGAGCTCTGCTTTGCTTTGGCTCACCGCACACATCGTAGTATCCTATCAAGCCGAAGGAACAAAATTACCAAAAAATCGTTGCGGACCTCGAGTGCGTACGTTACGCGGGTCTGTGGTGTCATTTGTGACTTTGGTTCCAGTTCTGCCCTCAATGAATTGGTAGATTCGATACCAGACCAACGTAGGTGAAATTTTGTCCCTGGTCATTTCGAGTTCTGAGCCCCAAAAGTACGATGGGACCCTAACCATAAAAATCTGACGACCTTGAATCATTCAGCTTGCATCTATTCAACCTTTTATGTGCGTTCGCCTGTCTCATGCCAGTTCGTGGTCTGAGAATCTCTCCAGCATGGTGCCACAACAATTGCGGGACACTTGACTCAGCTCTCATTTTTTTCAAACACAGTCCAGTTACTTCTGCACCGCCCTTTCATTCAATCGCCGGGGAGCTCCTCCTCCTTGTCCTCTGTATGTCTGTCTTACTTTTATTACAGGGTGCCGATTTTGATCTTTCATCGTATCCAGATTTCGTTTCCCTCCCTCGCCATTTGCGCCAACGCAGCTCGTTCGTGCGGGCATGTACTGGACGCCCAAGTCAAACGCAACCTTCATCCTCTGTACAACCCGCAGACCATCGTGCTCGAGTTCATTCCGGCCACCGAATTGCTCTCATCTTTTTTCAGGTGGTGCTATTCGATTCAGCGGTAGTCTTACTCTACAATGTCTTCTACCGGCGCCCTTCAGCAGACCAAAGTATTGAGAAAATAGTATGATGCCGATCTTATTTCCATCTTGTGACTTCTTGACTAACTGCGGAAACATTGCAGATAAATGTCTTACGGGTGTACGAGCGCCGGTGAGTCGCACACATCGACGATGTCAGCGGCTGCTAAAAGTTTGATCGTAGATGGCAGACAGCTGGTCGGGATGCGTACTTCGTTTCTATGACTACTTAAATTGTGCTTTCGCTGCTGACGCGCGCACAGGGACATTATTGCCGGGATGCTCGACGTTCGGGGAGCAGAATGGCTGACATCAAGTTCGCTCAAACGGCCGCGAAGCGCGACAGAAAATCTTCCTGAGAACGAACCAAGCTCTGAGGGACCTCATGCTGTGGCCACCGCACAGAACGTTCCTTTCATGACCCAGAATCTTGAGCAACTTGAAGTTTCGGACCAGGAGCTTGAACGGCTGCTCTTCATGCCGCTGCATACCGAAGATTTGGGACGCCTCCCGATTTATGAGCCTTTTGACTTTGATTCCATCTTCAGGTTTGATGCCTTCTCTGACACTGCTCCCAGTCAGTTCTTCCCTAGCCGTCCTGGACCTCTGCTGACTGGCCTTTGTTAGGTCTCAGCGCAGACTCCGGATCAAAGTGTGTGCCAGTCCAATTCGCTGATCATCACTGCCGTCTGAATCTTCCATTTCTATGCAGCTGGGCGAGCTACGCGTCATAGGGATGAAGTCGATAACATTTTGTACATAGGTATACTTTTGAAGTACTATGTACGGTCCTGAGCCGACGAGCTGCCTCGCCGACGTGTGCCGGTCCGCGTATTAATAATAGACAGTAATATTGATCTGATTAGTGAGCATCGGCTTGTCGTCCTCGCCGTCCTCCTTTTCTCAAGATCCGTGCTGCACGCCACTTGCTACTGCGGTATAGGACCGCACGAACAGTCCTGCTCTTCTTCTACGACAAAATTGAACTCAAGTAGACATCGGATTGTCCATTAAAGAGTCCCATCAGCTCTAAAAACATCTGGCAACCCGGCATGCCCAGTGTTCCTCCCAAGGACAAGGAGAAAACACGCAAGAAGCCTGGTCGCGTGTATGTTTACGTGGACTTCAGTTAATGCGCCTTTGCTAACTTCAGGTGTAGTCCGACCTCGTGCGCGGAATGTCGAAGGCTCAAACTGCGCTGCGACAAAAATGTACGTGGACTGCCGTTGTCTATGCAAGATCTTACTCTGTAAACAAGGTACCTTGTGGGAAATGCGTTTCAAGGTGGAGAGACTTTTCTTTTCCAAAAAGGCGGTTCGACTGAACGTCAGACAGGGGTTGCGGTAGCATCTGCCCCGATGGTGCGTCCTTTTGCTTCTTCACGTTCTCTCGTATTGAATGCCTGTCAGGATATCTCGCTTCTGGTATGTTATCATCTCAATGGTCGTTCGCCAGACCTCATTCGACCGCTTAGGCAAAGGAAATCGCCTCGTCCTAGCCAATACAGAAGAACTGCATGACCGCATCGAAAACCTGTGCGCTCGCATACGGGAGCTTGAAGATGGGCTCCGTGCGTTGCAAGAGACTGTATCAGACCGCCCCCACCCATTGCTCCGAACGGACCTGTTACACATTAAGAGTCGCTCACAGCCTTCACCCGGCCGACCTTCCCCGCGTCAAGTGATTCTCACTCGACTCTGGTGGACGAGGGAAACGATTCCAGTCCACGGGCAGAGGAAGAGAATTTCACTGACTCCTTCGGTCAGCTCCTCCGCGGCCCCTTTTTTTACCACTTGCTGAGCATCCTCCAGGCACGCTGACCATTGGGCTCAATGGCGAGGCCAACTTTCTGGGTCAGACAGCCCGATCGGAGGTGCGTATCTGTTCTTGTCTGCGGGAAACGTACTAACACGTCTATTCAGTACCTGTTTCGCGCGCTGACCAAAACACCGCTTACTCCCGTAATCCACCCACCCCGGCTGTCTCGTAGGATTGTCGAGCTCTCGTTCCCTGATCCGGATGTGGTCGACCAAGAGCTTGGCCGGGAGATATACGAGCATCTGCCTCCCCTCTCAGAGGCGATGGGTCTCGTCGACACTTACGTCGAGCACGGGGCATATCTGTACGCGAATCCTTCCTTTTCTTCTGAGTGGCTTCAGCTCTCGTACGCAGACCGATCAACCTCGAGCGAAAAGAGCTTCTGGATGGGGTCCTTGAGCTCGTGTACCGTGCAGGGTGAGCCAACCGCAGTTCTAGTCTACGTTCCTCCCTTATTTGTCATGGCAGATCTTTCGAAAACCTGAAGAACCATCATACGCTCTCCCTATTGTTCGCTGTATTTGCCACCGCCGCTCTACTCGATCCCAACAGGCCGCCGTACTCCATGGTGTCGCGAGAGTATTATTACTTGTCGCGTGCGGCGCTGGGGATATCTTCGCCGGTGCGCGAGACCACGATCCCGGCCATCCAGGCCTTGGTGCGTCTTCCGTTGCTCGGCCCCTTCACTCCTTTGTCATGAGCCGTGTATCAGATCCACATGGCGCAGTACCTTGACCTCAGCGATTGTGAAGGCTCGTCCTCCAATTCCGCGTGGATATACGTCGGGACTGCAGTGCGGCTTGCGCTTGGGGTGAGTGGCAAGGCAAAGACATGCAGTCGTCGTGTGCTCACGGACGCTTCTTAGATTGGCTTACGTATGTCCTGCTACCCAATCGGAAGCTTTTCATGACCTATCTTGTAGACCTCGACAGTTCTAGGTGGAGCCTCTGCGATGATTGGGGTCAACAGCGTCGTCGGGTGTTCTGGCAATTGTTCATAGCCGATACCTGGGTGGTACGTGCACTCGCAATTAATCTGCTCATCTACATAGTGAACCTGTACCACAGAGCTTCTCTCTCGGACGCCCCCCGAGCTTGTCGATACCGCACGTTGACTGCTCGTACCCCAATGACACGTCATACCCCAGCGATGCAAAGGAGGTTCCCGTTGCCGACCGAGACAAGGAAGTCGGTTGTGTGTCTTGCTCAATATCAGACAAATATTTGCAGGGACTGATCTTCTCTTAGATTTCCTCTGGACCTGCAAGTACAGCGCTCTGATGCAAACTATAATGGTCACCGCGTTTGGTTCCAAGTCTCCGTCATACAGCACCATCTTGTCTCTCGACCGCAAAGTCCGGGACTTTTACATTCCGTCCTATTTGCGACCCACGTGCGTGCATGAAAGCCCCCGCCGACAGCTCTCCGGCAGGTACAGCGCTTTTTGGCTCTCACAACCAAGGAGAATAGTGAGTGCATCTTCGCGGCCTTCTTGCAGTGCATATCAACTCCATTTCCGTGTAGCCTTGCTGAACCTTCATCGCGCGTACTTTGTCCAGGCGTTGCAAGATAAGCCTGATGACTTGGCAAACCACCGATTCATCCCTTCCGTCATGGCCGCATACCGTTCGGCGTGGCGGTTGATTCGCGCGCTGGTGATCATATGGAAGGATGCGCCGTTGCTAGTGGCCCGCATCGGTCCGCATGGTCCCCGGCCCTCTCTGCAGCAGTGAGTGTGAACGCAGGATGTTACTCTCCAGGCTCTGACTTGAACCGTAGATTGTGATGTGCATACTGGTCACTCGTGCGCCCACGTCCAAGATGACCAAGTCCTCGCTAGAGGAGCTAGATTCTCTCTCTCGTCTGTTCCTGGATGCCTCGGCGAGCAGTCGTTTTGCTGCCTACCTTCAGGTTAGTCCTGCATTTCTCGATCGAACTGCAGCGGGGCCTGAACTGTACATCAAGCAACCCATAACAGGTCTGGCGCTCAAGGCACACCGAGCTGTCGACGATACCTCCGATCCGTTGGACTGCGTGGTCACCCCCGCCGACCTCGACCGACTCGGCGGAAAGACACATCTGATCCACCCGATGAGCCCCCACTCCAACATGACCGCCACCCATCGACGACGGACTCGTCCAGCGGTGCGAGCCCGCCGATGCCCCGCTGCGGGCCCCAGGCATGTTCTACGACAGCGCCGCGACGACGAGCGGGCCGATGCACCCGACCATCGCGCAGGACATGCGCAGCTTCGACCTCGGCGAGCCGTCGCAGTTCTACGACACGTTCCAGCTGGCGGACGCCGGGGGCATGCCGGGCTTGCAGTTTGCGGGCGCCGGCGCCGGCGACGTGAGCGGCGGCGGCGGCAGTGGCGGCGGCAACAGCGTGTTTAGCCCCCAGCTGGGCTTCGGCGGGTATGGGTTCACGCCGTCGTCTGCGTTTGCCCCATGAGCGGCACGCCGCCGATGCTGGATGCGACGTGGCAGAGCTTTGTAGAGCAGCTTGGATTCTAGGATACCTGGGAGACTTCTTATGTATTATGTAGCGTAGTGTATGTTAGCGTTAATCCCTCGTCTGTTCAGTACATGTGCTGCCAAGTAGCCTTCGATTGTGTTTACAGGACGCGACATCGCCGTTTTCTCTGGCTGTCGTCCCGGTAACCATGTTTTCTCCCGACATTCACGCCATGAAATTTGGTGTCGATGTTTGGTCAGACTATGCAAGGCGACAGTGCGTCGCTCGGTGTTGCGACAATACTCCAAGGCGGAGACTGGCCTTCGCGTCTTGCAATCTAGTCTCTGATCGACAGTGGTCCAGGCCTAAGCCCTCGGCAGTGTCCAGACTGTTATCAGCCTCAGCGCTCAGCCATCGACATGCACAATGAACAATCCAAGCGCGTGCGATGTATTGGAAAGAATGCCGATGCGATGAATGTCTCAACGACGTATAACAACTTGTAAAAAAAACATCGTCGTCTCGTTTTGGTTTGCTGCAACGAATGAGTGCCTCCCTGGGTCGAAGAAGAGCTTCAGCCAGGGTCCGACGGTGAGGAGAGGCACGTACAGCAGATGTTGATTTAAATTACTTCTCCCATTCTGGGTAGAGTTCTTCTTCTAAAGTTATCCCTAGATAGATCCCGTTCCAGCGTTTGCATGCAGAGCCGCAGCGGAAGACGCACCAAGCTCCTCCCGGAGGCCCTTGAGCTCGTCTACGTACTCCTGATACTGCTTCTTGTTCTCCACCTTGACTTTGACGCCGTTGAAAACGCGCACAGCGGTCGCAAAGTCGTTCACCCTTCTCGACGCCCGCACGGCAGCGTCAATGACGGACGGTGCGGGTACGAGGTCGTGCGCAAAGCAGTTGTTCAGGCCGCGCTGGACCTCGAAGACGTCCTCGGCCTGGTTGAAGAACTCGACGTAGCGCTGGGTGAAGGACTCGAAGGTTTCTTGGGGTGGTCGCTGTAGGCGCGGACGCGGGCGACGGCAGGCAGGGCACTGCGGGCGATGACGGGGCGGGCTGCAGCGACGCGGAGGACGCTGGAGACGAGCTGCGAGCGCATGGCGGCGGAGAGGAAGATTTCGGAGGCGGTGCTTATGTAATATTATCCGGCGCAAATAAAGACCGCCCAATCAACGACTCGGACGGTTTCTTATGCATAGATCATTTTTGTCGTGCCTCTGCATAGATCCAAGAAATTGTGCAGGCGATATGTTCTTATGCCAATCTCTTCTACGAGTGGGGACTCTCAAAATCTGCGCCTATGTGATCTGACGCGAGCCTGAAAACGCTCGATACAAAGCTTTCTGCGACCCAGCACTGGTCTGCTGGATGAGTTGTGGCCATCGACCGAACTGTCCAATCTTCTGATCTACTGCATGCCTGCCGATCTTTGGACTGGAAAGCACCGTTGTAGCCCACGGTGGCAGACTGCAGTACGTGCTGGTACGTGCCTGGGATCGGATATGTTATGTTGACGATGAGGGAAAAAAAACTAAATACTACTCCGCACCATAGAGATCTCAGACTGCGAAAGGCTCCAAGTCTATGCGCCTCGCATCGGATATCTTGGGGCGCAAGAGAAGCTGGTCGACCCGACAAATTTGCCGACGCTATGTGTTGACCTATTTTATTTACATGTACGCGCTCTCAAAAGATCCCCGAGCCAAGAAGAGAGATCAGGTTCCCCGCTGTCCGGAACTCGGCCCCGCTGCAGAAGCCGCCAGCCAGTCGCGTCGCTGGTTACAGTGCATGGAAGTGCCGTTGACATTTTTACGGACATCAACAGCCGTGGCTTTCCTAAGGGGATGCAGGTACGCAACCTTTGTTCCCGTTTTTCGTTTGCGGTCTAGCACATATCATTGACGAGGATCATCACGGATATCGCCTCGAATCCCGACGCCTCTGACAGCGACCGCGCTATTTCTTTAATTCCGAGCAACTGCATTCGCGCCCTCCACAGCTTTCAAAATTTCACAATGTCACAAATTGTATCTGTGGTTGGAGTCGATCTCGACAACTCCACCGTTTTCAGGCTGGGATGTCCGCTCCTGGAAATCTGGGAGTTTTTTTCGAAGAAAGCCGTCCCGTTGCGCAGTTTCTCTCACTTTTCCCGAACCACAATTCTTCATCTACAGTACCCACGGAGACTACCAAACCATAGCCTCCGATAAAGAACAAACGGCGAATGCTAGAGTTGTCGCAAGATCCAATTCCGAACATGAAAACGCTGACGAAGACGAAAACGAAAGCGAGAATAAAAGCGAGACGGAAGAAGGGGAAGCAGATGCTAGGATCCATTATTTATGCTCTTTGGAGGGAAGTTGCTGAGCTAATTCCACGTTGCATTCGTGAGTTGTGATTTTCGTCTGCCGTTGAAAGAGCAGCCGTCAACCCCATTTTGATCTGAAATTGATCAAGTAGAAAGCCCCCAGAACGGACCGACTTTTGAAAACGGAAGTACTGTGTTGATATCGAGCTGTTCTGGCTGACTGTCTCGAAGTGTGGTATCTTGCTTGGGCTGCGCTAATTTCAACGCGCCCGATATATGGTCTCAATATCTCACTACGCACCCAGGTCGCTGAGGAGAATGCAAGCCGTGTGCTTCGCTTTGGCATCCAAAATTTCCGCGGTCGCTGGCGCTACATAAGTAACTCGAGGACCTGTGCGAGTTATTTGAGGTTGTAGTCTTCGCAGGTGCGCGGAGCCCGCTAGTACCACCTCGACGCAGTCATGCAAGACGTAGAGTCCGGCATACACAGTTGCCGGCTCCTTCCGGCTACCGGGCTATCTCGGAGCTACGTCCGTCGATGGCTCTGCACGTCAAACGCTAATATGCACAATATCGTTTTGTGGGTGCTAACGAGCGCCTCGATCCAATCCGGATCCGAGATGCTAATACGCCGACCGGATGCTCCTGTTATGAAGTCGCCGCGTCGGAACGAAAATCCCTCCGCGGGCTCGGTAAGAGACTCGGAAGCACCGCCTCTCCCCCGCAATGCGCATCCGTCAAGTTGGCATCACGGTACAGCCCGAGCCCCTAGAATTTATTGTCGGCTGATTGATTGCAAGCTGAGATCTTCAATACTCGCGCTCTGCCTGGGCGCCGATTTTGGAACTTGTCGGACTTGGAATACTCCGAGAGGAGATTAACTGGCCATGGTGGGTTCTGTTAATGAACCTCATTGAAGTCTGAGGGCCGAGATCGACGTATGTCCTCTATGTTTGATTGTCAATGAACCTCATTGAAATCCGAAAACCGAGATTGACGTATGTCATCTGGTCTACTACAGTCAGAAATCAAAGAGGACGACTCGAAATGCTTTCGCTGCCTGAGTATCGTTAGGTGAGAACCAGCGCTCAAAAAAAGAGAGAGATTGACGTATGTCCTCCATTTTTAACTCGAGTCGGCACTCGGCACTGTCGACATTCGGCAGTAGCGCCTAGCTCGGACTGTGCTCCGCCGCGGTCGGATATTTTTGCAGGCCCGGAGACTTTTCCTCCGACCGTATTCTGACATTTCACCCGCGCTGCCTATCATCCATCATGAGGCAGTTTTCGACAGTGTATCCGAGCTCAGGGGATTAAACTTTGGAAGCTCTGTCAGACCCAATATGGAAACACCACCTCCTACGTCCCGATTTGGTAACTTTCCACATCCGCTGTCGGAGCGAGGGTTGACCCCACTCGTAGCCTTGTACTTGGTTCGGAGGAGATGTTTCCGACAGTCTTCTTACAAACTGCAATGTGTTGTTTGTCGTGGAATCTAGAGAATCGAGATTTCGTGTGTCTTATAATTGCTCCATACACGCCTAGGCATTCACAATCAGCGGAGCTTGGGACGTCCGTAATGAAGACTGAATAGCTTCTTTCTCCTATCATACCTGGCACTGCAAGAACTTACACGTCCTTGTGCTCCTCTATGTCCAATCATAATACTCCCCGGGCTGTGCTTGCCGTGCGGCGCGGCACCACAAGTCGACAACAAGTCTCCATCCATTCATTCGATTATGGAACATGTGGCCCAATTACATGGCACTTCTTCCAATGCATACGATGAGTGGATAGCCGCGCTCGTCCTCGGCGGGATTCAGCATGTGGAAATTTGGCTACTCGACAAGCCTTCCGCAGCGCACAAATCGTTTTCAGCCTGCCTATAAGACTTTCCGACTCTCCTCTAGAGATATTGCTTTTTTCCTGCTTGCCTTTGGCTGTTCATTCTTCGCTGATGCACGTTTACCAACTTACTACGCAGCAGCTAGAGTGCGTCCTTGGGCACTCCTCGCAGCAACGATAGACCAAACTTAGAATTTGCCAATGCTACTCTTCTCAGGCTGCAATAGGCTCTCATCCAACACCGATGATTAATTGGAGTCGATTTCCAGCAGGAAGCACGGTCATCGAGTGTCTGCTTGGCGATTCGCATCATGATTGTTCTCTGAGGCGCCGGGAGAATACGACCGTGGATGGCATCATAATACTTCGGCAGTGTTGAGTCCAAAGTTGTTACCATCTCCGAGTAGCGACCGACTGTGGGCTCGTAAGTACTGCGGTCAGTATTCGGTGTATGCTCGTTTCCGCTGGCTTCCAGCGGGAGATACTGACCAGGATCCCTCCGCCGTGCCCGAATCAGCGCGCGAGAAGAGGCGGCGCCGGGCATCGATCTCGAGAATCGCCCCATTGAATCGGCAATACTTACTAAGTGCGAAACCGAAACCCGAGCCGGATGTACGCGTCGATCCCTTGGCTGCACTGCATACGGGCGTACCTTGTGCTTGATTTAGAAAGTAGAGGACGGATCAAAAGTCTTTGTCCCGGACGAACCCTACCGGCGCTTTCTCGCTCTATTCGGCCGCCCCGCCCTGATCGACAAGAGGATAAATCTGGATAGAGTTATTCAGAGATATTCCTGGCCTCACAGTGACTGCAGGTTTTACCCTGGTCTTACCATAGGAGTGTATGCATGTGCTGACTTCTGAGATGAGATGATACAGTCAGATGTACATGGAGAGGTTCAATGGTGCACGACAAAATCCAACATTCATCGAGTGTTGGATCCATTTTCACAGAACTTGATAGTACAGTTTCTCTACTACTTTCCATCCTCAAATGGATAGTTTCACAAGTAGATGGTGAGGTTTGAACAATTTAGGGACGAGGTAAGAAAAAGATAAAACCTATCTAAATTTATCCTGTTGCTGATCTATTGATTTGGGATCTTTATAGCATCGCGGATATCTACCAGTACATACCCACAGTCTGTGCCGCTCGTTGCTGCACGTACTGCCATTATGGCCGAGACGAGGCGGCCGCATGTCACGTACCGCTTTACGACAGCGAGAAGTGTCGGGCTACTACTTGTGATCGGATCCGGAACGACACTGCCCGCCCCACCGACGTCCGAGGCTGTGCCCAATTAGAACACCGCCCTTTTTTTCTGGAAAGGGCGTATAAGAACACAGGCCCGAATCCTTGGCAGTCATACCATCTCATCTGTCCTCCTCTTCCAGAAACATTTCTGACTCGGCCCCGAAACAGGAACCCCATTTCAACGCGCACACAATGTCCAACATGTACACATATCCGCAGCACCCGCATGCGCAGCAGCAGCAGCTCGACTATTCGATGCAGAATGTGAACGCTGGGTACTACGCCCAGCCTGCAGGTCATTACGACCCTAATAATTCCCCGACCTCGTCCTCCGCCTCCTTGTCGTCGATGGTCGGCCCTCAGCGGACCCACCCCTCCATCAACGCCATGCGCAAGCAATATCCTAATAACATGGTCCCCATTTCCGACGCGCCGACTCAGCCGCGTACTTATGCTTCCCCCTCTATGACGTCGAAAAAAGATGTCCCTGCCTTTTTCGCGGCTCAGCGGCGCTCGCACTCGCAGCCGTCTGACGAGGAGGAGGATGAGCTCACGGAGGAGCCTCTTGCGCCCAACGCCACCGACCAGGAGAAGATTGAATACAAGCGGCGGCAGAACACGCTTGCAGCACGCCGTAGCCGCAAGCGGAAGCTAATGCACCAGCAGCAGCTCGAGGAGGCGGTCGAGCGCCTCTCACGGGAGAAAGAGATCTGGAAGACGCGCGCTCTGACGCTTAGCAACCTACTCCGCAGCCACGGGCTCCCTTGCCCGGAGTTCCACGACTAAGCACCCAGCGCCGTTAAACACATGTTGTGTTCCTGCTCCTCCCTCTCCGACACTCGATAATACGTAGAGTCATGGATATCCTGCATCGCTGTTATCATCGCTGTTATCCACTGTTACACGCGCGCCGACGTCCGACATGTGCGTGCTCTTTTTTCCTCTCCGCTTCGGGCTTTTAGCTGACTCTTTTCTTTTCTTCTCTCACAGACTCGACAGCCATGTGCATCCGATATGTTAAAGCTGCGACGTCGTGCCTGAGGCTCAAAAGGGGCCCTGCACTCCTCTTCCCTCTGAATACTCTAGATATTGTTTCGACCTTCGAACAAGACTGCATATCTATTCAATCTGCATCATCGAATGTTCTACCAGCCAGCTGTATCTACTATCGTGCATAGAATATTGTTTTCTCTTTTCTCCAATGAATACTTGAAGATTTTTCTGACGGGCAAGAAACCCGCGAGGCCTTTGTCAATTCACGCCTTCGGGCAGTCTGTGTATCGACTGCCAGGGTAAGCGCGTCGGCGGAGTACCGTTGTTCATCGTTAATCATCATGATGTGAATGTAGAGATGAAGAAATGTAGTATGAAGCTGATAGCACCGCCCATTTGACGCGCCTTGTGGATCTTGGCAGACTAGCAAGTCAAGTTGCCGCATGCATAATGCCTGCCATCCAGCGTGGATGACTCTGACGGAGTCACCGCCGCCGTTAGTAAGTTGATTATTTATGTTCAACAGCGGTCCGTTAAAGTTTCCCAACGCACGGATGATGAGAAACGCTGTTTTTTCTGGGGATTTAGATTCCTCGAGATGTTTATTTGGACGGTTAAGCATTTATCATGGGCATGACCTTGACGCATAGGCGTCGCGCATCTGAATGCTGTTGCAATAGCCTATCAGAAGGTTTGTAGAAGGTTGATCTCGTCAATTTTGTGGGGGGTAAAGCCAGCCCCAACAGCGTGTTTGTAAAGGCGTCGAGGACGCTCATTGCAGTGGAGCAATATTTGCATGGTTGACGCGACGGGTCAGGCCGTGACACCGCCGCATGGATCATGATGGGATCATGAGCTCGGAATCACGTTACCGCGTATCCCTTGATCTAAGCCAAAAGGGCCGGCCGAAGTTGGATGCTTCAGCGCACACACGCTTGCATTCGCTTCAGAGCATATCTGCGCAAAATGTCCACATCTGCAACCATTCACCCTTTTGATCCCAAATCGGCCACCCAATCTGCAAGCCAGTTGTGGCCAGCTTCCGTCGCAAAACCTCCGAAAGTAGGAACCACTCGGATCTTTCATCAGGCTGGCGGTGTCACCGCGCTCTCGTCTTTGGGTTCAGATTTTGCCAGAAAATCCGGTGCGGCGAGACGAGAGTTGGTTCGGAGGTCCGTGGGCAGTGCGGTCAAGGAGGTCAGCCGCGTTGACGAGGTCACGGAGGTCGTCGTAGATGCGGCGATCGATCCGCATGCAGCCGGTGAGTTTTCTGTATTTTCCATCTGCTATCTATTGACTCTTTCCAGCCGTCGCAGCGCACCTTGCGCTGTACAATTTTACCCTCAAAACAGACCCTCCGTCAGCATTCAATCCCAATCTCAAGGAGCCCCTTCCGGAGAAGGTTTCGCTGAAGCCCTTGAGCGCGTCGCCTGAGTGGGATCACGGCGTCGTGTTCGCCAAAGCGCAGAATCTCGCTCGTACCGTAAAGGTCTCTTCCCTTCTTCTTGACAAATTCTCACCCGCTTCTATCTAGCTGATGGAGCTGCCGGCTAACATGATGACGCCCACGATTTTCTGCGAACGCATGAAGGCCGAATTTGCAGGTGTCAAGAATGTGCAGATTTTTGCAAGGGATGAAGGTGCGTGCATGTGACCCTCGTCCTTCGCTACTTCATGACTTTCTTTAGCTTGGGCCGCCGAAAAAGGCATGGTGCGTATCCCATCTGTATACGGATCGCATGTCGGAACTATTATCCACAGCGTACCTTCCTCTCTGTGACTAGCGGAAGTGTCGAGCCCGCCAAGTTTCTTGAAATGTAAGCCCACCACGCCTCCGAGTATGTTTTTCTCACTATCCGTTTCAGCCACTACACGGGTGCGCGGGACGCTGCCGCGCAACCCTTGTGCTCGTCGGGAAAGGCATCACGTTTGATAGCGGAGGAATCAGTCTGAAGCCCGGAGAGGTATGTGAGGTCGCCGATAATCTAGAGTGATTGTTAGTCGAGAAGATGTATCAGAGACACACTAGAGTTTCTTGATGAGATTCTTGAGGTCACGCTGAGTGCGTAGTAAGAGTCTCGTATTCGAGAAAGCTGTCTATCTACTACAGAACACATACTTATATACTACTCTACTTGTATACATAACAATAAGGGAATCTAAGCTACAATCCAAATAATGAACAAGAGGGAGTTTCACCCTCGCTATGTCTTCACGTCGTGGTTGCCTCGAGGCAAGCCGACATTCCAATCAGTGATCCGCGCAGCGGAATCGAAAAGTAACAAGGCGAACATATCTCCGTTACATTCGCCCTCCGAGGTTTACATTACAAAGAAGTGATTAAAATGTGTAATTAAACCTCACACTTCGCCGCGTTACTGACCATCTACAGCCATACCATCATTGGCGCTCTCCGGAGCGTAAGCATCGGTCCATTCACCTGGCTCTGGCTCCTCCTCTTCGGTTTGAGCGGGCGCCGGTTGATCGGAGTCGTAGTCGATCAGAGGCGCTTCCTCGGCAACGGGTTGTTCCGTGGCCTTCTTGTTGCGGCCGCGATTCTTCTTGCCGCGTTTCTTGTACGAAACTCCGGCACCATCAGCAGGAACATTAATCCGGTCTGTGAATTCATCTATCAGATCACGGATGAAAAACCCAATCTCATTATGCTCACTGCCGAGGCTCAGCACGTCATCGCGAGTGCGACGATGTCCAACCTGTCCACCACGCCCTCTGTATCCACCGCGGCCACCAAATTGCGCTCGGCCGCGCCCGTGGTATTGATCGAAACCACGCGGACGTGCAGTGTTCAACAGTTGCAGTTGGAAGCTGCGCATGTGCTGCATGGTGCTCTGTAGCATCCCCTGCGCCAATCGGCCGCTGTTGTCCATGACAAGTCCCAGGTCGCGGCCCGAGATCGAAATCATGCGGTTTGCGTTACCGTGAGCAGGTGCGTGTTGGATTTTCGTGGTCGCTGCCGAATGGAGACGCGGATAGTCGGTGGTAACCGGCGCGAACGGCTGGGTGAGCTTAAAGCATTCGACATAGCCGGCGGGAGGCGAACCCGGGAAAGGTCCGTTCCCATTGGCCCAAGTCAAAGTTTTCGCCGCATAGCGCTCCCAGTCGAGACGATCCTCGGCGGTGTACTGAGTCGGATTGGAGGACGGCATTAGAGCAGTAGGAGTTTTCAAAATTTCTATGCTTTCAACCTGGCTCATCCCTCCAGCTTTTCTACGTAGGCTTGCATGTATGTTTGATTCCACAATTCTGCATGCATGTACCTCGACTTGTTCTTTTTCAGGAACAGTGCTTGTACTCGCCGCCGCCGGCAACTGTCTCGGGTGTTGTATCCCCATTGCTTCACAATAACCATTCATGGCTTCGAGGTGTTTTACCTCTGCATACGGGCCCAAGTTACATCGCCCGTAGCCCATTGGATTTCAAAAGAGGCCTCAGTACCCTTTCCAACATGGGAAATTATCCGGTCCACTGCCCATTCCTTAGGGTTCTGTCCAAATCCCGGAATCTGATGCATTTGTCGGCCAGGAAATCGCCGGTCATCATTAGGAATGTGGGCCGTAGCAACGATGCATGGAAAACATCGTGAAGTCCCCTGATTTTTAACTCCTTTGATAGGTCGAGTTTGTACGATGCATTCGGGGAAACCACTTCAATGATACGGAATGGTCCGAGGTATTTCGGAACCAACTTGCGCGCTCGCTTTTTAGGCAATTTCAGATTTTTAGTTGACAGGTACACGAGTTCACCGACAGCGAAACCAGCTTTTCGGCGGTGTCTATTCGCCTGATCAGTCTGGTGTACCCGAGCTTCGATGATCGCATCGTGTGCCTTCATCAACGCCTCTTTCATCTTTGCCGCAAATTTCCGTACTCCCGGATATTCGGTCTCGTTGTCCCATATCATCGGCCGTGGAGAACGAGCATAGTTCAGAAAAAATGGTGAGAATCCCGTGGTTTCTGACCTTGCCAAGTTCATTGCAAACTCAATGGCAGGTATTCTCTCCGCCCAGTCCTTCTGATCTGGCTGTACACATTGCCGTAGCATCTGTGTCATTGTCCGATTTGCTCGCTCTGTCATACCATCCGTCTGGGGATGATAAGCCGTTGACAATCGTAATTCGACGCCAAGTAACTGGTTCAACCGCCGCCAGAATGTACTAGTGAATAAAGAGTCTCTGTCACTGATTATTCTCTCAGGTAGACCATGTAGCTTGTAGACAGAGTCAAAAATGACTTCAGCAATCTGTCGTGCGCCATAGGTCTGCCGCGTCGGTACCAAATGAACCATCACGGTGAGATGATCAATGATCACGCAGATCATGTCAAACATGCCGTGCCGCGTCGTCGACTCTGGTAATGGTCCAACAAAATCAATTCCAATGTATTGCCAGGGCCGTCTAGGAACAGGCAAAGTCTGTAACAACCCCATTGGTTTTTGATTATTCGGTTTCGACATTGCGCACGTCGGGCATGATTTACAGTACATGTCGACATCATCCACCATAGATTTCCACCACACTTCCTGGCGAAGGAAATCCAATGTTTTTCGAGAGCCCAGGTGGGCCAGAAGTGAGTGTGCATGTTTTATGATTATCTCACGCACGCTCCGTTCACCCATTCTGATATTGGGTATACAGAGTACCTCGGTACCTTCTCGTGACTTATACACGAGTCCCTCGTGCTCCCGAAAATCCTTGTACTCTTGTGGAGATCTCAGTAAGTCCTGAAAGAATGGATCTTCGGGGTAGCGGTACCTCAGCCCGCCAGGCAGAGGAATGCCGAGATCTCCTGCAGTAATAATACCGCTCAGATCTGGCCTGACAGCTCGTGGCACATCAGATGATTGCTGCTGTCCGGCTGCATCCGGCAGTTCCGGTATAACCGGATCCGTTGCCGTCGCTACTTGCTCCTTGTCTTCCGCCACCTTCTGTGCTTTACGCTTCTTGGCCTCCGGTCGCGCTGGTTCATCTTCCACGGTCTCGGCAGCTGGCTTTTCCGCTGCTTTGGCTGCTAGTCTTGCCGACCGTCGTGGCGCGCCCTCCAGAACCGCCGCCGATCCTGTGTACACTGGCGTGGTGAGTGCAGCTCTGCTATCTTCGGGAATGCTGTCCTGACCAGCCGACTGGTCTAATGTATCATCAGACACGTACTCCGTAGGTGCACGTACTACTCCAGCGGCTCATCACTGTAGATTCGAGACAGCGCGTCCGCCAAGATATTTGTTTCACCCGGTATGTAATGGATCGAAAAATCGAACTCGTTCAGGATATCTAACCACCTGTGTTGACGAGGAGACAGATTCTTCTGAAGCATCAAGTGCTCCAAGGCCTTGTGATCAGTGGAAATTCGGAATTTTGCTCCATGTAAGAGTCCTCGGAACCGTTTCAAGGATTCTACGATGGCTAACAGTTCCTGTTCATGCACAGGGTAATTCTGCTGTGCCGAATTGAACTTTCCAGACCAGAATGCAACAACCTTCGCCGTCGACAGTTCATCGCCCTGGCTGACATATCCGCTAGCCCCGGTGCACGATGCGTCCGTCACCAAATTGATAGTCGGTGCGTCGGGCTGTAATCGATGGCTACTCGATGATGGTTTCTCCATCTATGCACAATTTCCTTGACCTGCTCGAAGGCTCGCTGTTCCGTATGGCCCCACTTCCATGGTGATTTCACGCCGGTGAGTGGAGTTAGTATGCCCATTGGAATCCGAATGCCGGGACAATCATCGGCCAAGTAACCGACGGCACCGAGGAAACTGCTCAGTAAGTCCTTATTCGTTGGTGTTTTCCAATTGACCACTGACTCCACCTTGTGTGGGTCCATTAGAATGCCCTTCTCGTCAATGACATGTCCGAGAATCTTCAGTTTCTCGGCGAAGAACTGCATTTTGTCTGCACTGAGGTAGAGTTTCTCCCGTCTCAGCACATCAAAGACCAATCTGACATGTTTAATGTGATCTTCGACAGTGTCCGAATATATGATAATATCGTCGAGATAGACGTCCATAAACACGCCAATGTAAGGTGCAAATATATGATTCATTAATGTCTGGCATGTCGCCGGTCCATTGCAGTCACCCTGTTGTAAAACCTGACTCTCCATTGTCCCGTCCGGGGTATTAAACAGAGTACGTGATACATGCTCTGGTATCACTCTGATTTGTTCGTAAAAGTCCTTGCCATCGACGAGAGTGCGAAATTGGTGTCGTACCACATTTCGAAGAATGCCATGGATGTCCGGTAGGGGTGCTGCGATCTTGACAGTGTTGTCATTTTGCTCCCTTTTGTCAATTACCGTGCGGATTCTGATCACCATCCGCCTTCATCGGTTTCGGCAGAATTAGCATCGGCGATGCGTTGCTTCCTGTTGCCATCCGCCATCTGCCGATTTCATGTACGTGTTTTTCTTCTCACGCCAGACGCTTTTAAGAGCCTCAGGACACTTCGATGGGCGCCATCGGTACACCTTGGTTTCGTCCCTGAGCGGAATGGTGTGGTTCACGGCTCGGAACGGAGGTAGACCAGTCTCCGCGGGATCTGGACATAAATCTGTAGCCTCCTGGCGCAGCATCTCACGAAGCTTTTCTAGGTCTTCTTCAAACACATCTGCGGCCGCCGACTGTATTTCAGTCACCTCGGGGCCGCGCATTTCAAGGGGCTGATCAGATCCCACAACAACTCTTGTGGGATTCATCCCGATCATCACCTTATGCTGAAAAATGAATGGCGTGCCCAGTATCACGTCGTAGCTATCAAGGTTCGCAATGTCCAATCTGCGCTCACAATCAATATTCTGATATTTGAAGTTGATATGCGCAGACGCGTTGATCTTCGATCGCGAACCGTGCACTGCCAATTGCACCGTGACCGGCTTCGCCAGAGGGTCCTTTCTCAAGGCAAGTTGATCCACAAGTCTCGTTGAGATGAAGTCCGCCATAGATCCTGTATCCAGCAGTGCCCTTGCCGGCTGATCATTAATGCGTACTTCAACAATAACAGGTCGTGGTAGGCGTCGTTTGAAATCTCGTGGAATCATTGAATTCCGCTCAATTGCCTCCACTTGTTCCTGGTATGTGGCCTTCTTTCCTTTCTTCGGGTAGTTCTTACGCCGAATAGACCCGTTCGGTCCTTTGAGTACCGGCGGTGCGACTGGTTCTGCCGCGCACAGCCCCACAGCGATGGAGTTTGGACGCCACGCTTCGCGATTCGGTGAGTCTTCGGCATAGCGTTGATCTTCTACGCCCTCCGGCACAGGCTCTGCCTCGCTGACAGACACTGCACCAACCCGAAGCTCGGCTGCCCTCGCGGCCTTCGCATGGCCTTCAACTGTCGGGAAATTCAACGAGGCAGCGTTCAGAACAGGTCCCTTAGCCTGGTGCCTCTCGGGGCAGTTCCTGCTCTCATGCCCAATATCCTTACAGTTGAAACACCGTCCTTCAGCACGGAGGCGGTCTCGCTCTTCCCTACTGATGCCGCCAGTGCGTTCCGGCTTTTTAACAGCTTTATTACCCTTATTTGCATTAGGGTTGCCACCCGCCTTTGCGGAGGTATTCGACTGGTTCTTTCCTCCGGTGTTTGCCCTCGTGGCAGCTCTGCGGACGCGTTCGAACCATTAGGCTGTGCTTGCCGATTCCGCCAGTTCGAAGAGGTATTTTGATTTCCACCCTTCCACTGATCCTGGCTCGCTAGCTTTTGTTCTCTTTTAGTGCATCCTGAACACTCTCCTCGCGAGCGGCATATTTGGCCAGTCGTTCCAACGGGGTGCGCTCGGGGTCAAGCCCTTTTCCAATCAGGTACAAGCGAAGGTACTGATGTATGCCACCCAGAAGATCTGTTTCAACTGCCGTTCCGTCACATCGGGGAATCGCACGGCCAATCCTTCAAGGTCCCGTACAAAATCCCGTACTTTATTGCTCCGCTGAGTCGCATTCATTAGCCGTTCACGCAGCTGCAGCTTGAAATCCGGTGGGAAGCAATAATTGAATAGGCCCTCATATACTGATTTGACTTTCCAGTGCTTCCGACGAAGTGCGACATGTTTCATGAAGAATTTACTTGCTTTTCCTTTCAAAAAGTTCACCATAATCTTTAACAATGTCTGCTCATCCAAACCATGCAGGTCTGCCCAAGTATCGACTTCGTACGTCCACTGATCAAACTCATCAAGGTCCGGTTTTCCGTCATATACCATTGGTGGGTTGATTTTTATGGAACCCAAGGCCTTTTTCATCTTCCGCCGCCGCTTCGTATCTTCTCTTCGCTTAGCGGGCGGCGTACGTTTCCGACGTCGTGCAGAGCTGGACATGGCGAGCTCGAACTGGAACTCGGTCCCTCATCAGATGATGACGAGGAATCCGTGTCGCTGCTACTGCTCGATGCGGACGGAGACGAGGGCGAAGACGGTGTCGAATGCGAGGACGGTGAAGACCGCGAAGACGGCAATTCAACCGTCTTCTCCCGGAACCAGCCGCCACCCGGAATCTCAGAACGATCGCGCGCAAAGTGCTCAGGCTTCAAGTGGTGAGTCCTGATCGCTGCCGGTTTCTTCTGTTTTCCAGGTGCCGCCTGAGTCTCCTTGCCGGCCGTCGACTTTTGATTCAACGGCGCAGCGCCTGTCCTATCTGTCCCTGCCGTGGACTTCTGATTCGACCGGTGATACTCCGCGTATTTCGGCCCTTTTTCAGAGTTGTCCACGCCCTTGCCGTTTGGTCCTGATCCGCGGGCGTCGTGTTTGGTCTGCGCGCTATTGGGGTTCTCAATGTCTTCCCCGTCGCTGTCGACCACCACGACTACCGCACCAAGTTTTACCTTCGAAGAACTCGCCCTCCTTCCCATTCCCAGGCCAGAGGCCCTCGAGTCCTCCAACGAGGCTTGGATTGCTCCCTGCATATCCTCCTCAAATTCTTCTTCGGAATCCGTGTCCGAAAGAAGATCCAGTACGTCCTTCTGACTCTGCATTTCTCGCAGAATGGACGCCCATATATTATAGTCGCTCGGAACAAACTCAGGCAACGACGGTGCTAAGTATGTTACGTGAGTCGCCGTGTCTGCACGGTCCTCATCTTCACCGTCGTCGGCATGGAACCAGTGAGGAAAAAACCTATTTTCAACTTTGATTCCCTCAGTTTCCGCCTTCAGAGTCGTCGCGCCACCTTGGCGTCCGACCGTGGTCCACCCATCCTGGTTCCCAACCGCCGGTGAGCAAATTTCTTCAACCTCCGCGCTGTCCTCGTCACTGTCGAGGTCGGTCAAGGGGCTGCCCGGAAAGTCGCGATCTTCGAAAAATTCCTCGACTTCCCATTGTCGGACCCGTGGGGCGGCATATACGTGCAATGCATTCGGGTCAGGACCCGGCAACATCCAAGGTAAGAGTTCCCCTTCCGCAGTGTATACAACCTCCGCGGATCTCCCGCCCTCCGAAGCACGTTCGTCCTTCGGTGCGTGGGACGGCATAGTGCCAGCGCTCGGACGGACAACTCAACCACAGACTGACGATTGTGGGAGTCGTCTTGTAGATCGGCAGCCGAGTCGTGCACTGCGCGGTGCACGCCCTCCAGGCGCGATGCAGCCGAGTTGTTCTCCGCAGTACTGCGGGACACCTCCAGGCGTGCGGACGCCGTGGCACGACGAGATCGTCGTGTCACCCGAGCGCCCGTGTCCGAGTCCGCGTCGGCGGGCAGACCCCACTTTGAGGCGAGGTCCGCGTCCGACATGCGAGACTCGGGTGCGAGCTTATCGCGAAGCGGCGCGGATGCGCTGCTTGGCTGCTCGACACCCTCCGTGGTTTCGACCCCAGTGTCGAGAACCACCCCGACGGCTGCCGCCTCGGCCGCAAGTGTGCGGCGAACGGTCCGTCCCATCGTACGTACGTAGTCGGTAGACATGTCTAGAGAAAATTATTAGCAAAAATTAGAGAGATATAGACGCACCCGGGTGATCAGTCCGAGTGTTGAAAACGAGATAGAAAAAAGTGTACGCAAAAAATGTGAGGTCGCCGATAATCTAGAGTGATTGTTAGTCGAGAAGATGTATCAGAGACACACTAGAGTTTCTTGATGAGATTCTTGAGGTCACGCTGAGTGCGTAGTAAGAGTCTCGTATTCGAGAAAGCTGTCTATCTACTACAGAACACAATACTTATATACTACTCTACTTGTATACATAACCAATAAGGGAATCTAAGCTACAATCCAAATAATGAACAAGAGGGAGTTTCACCCTCGCTATGTCTTCACGTCGTGGTTGCCTCGAGGCAAGCCGACATTCCAATCAGTGATCCGCGCAGCGGAATCGAAAAGTAACAAGGCGAACATATCTCCGTTACAAGGTATGTGTTTGGGCCCGGATATGCCTTGCGCCGCTGAACCTCTTGCAGGCATGAAGCTCATGCGCGGCGACATGGGTGAAGCTCATTCATTCTATTGCAGGTTTCAGACTAACGCCAAAACATAGGTGGCGCCGCTGCCGTAGTCTCGGCCGCACTGCGATTGCTCAACTCAAGCTTCCGTGCGCCTCGGTTTCAAGATGAAGATACGCTGAACTGAGTTTGCTTAAAGAATCAACGTCGTAGTACTGACGCCGCTGGCGGAGAACATGCCCAGCGGCAGCGCGACGAAGCCCGGGGACATGTCCGTCCACTGTCTCTCCCGCCTGATGTGAAACTCAGCGATTCTACTAGTATCTACGCGAGGAACGGCAAGACGGTGGAAGTAGACAACACCGATGCCGAAGGGCGGCTAGTACTTTCGGACGCGATCTACTACGGCTCGACCGAGTTTAACGCGCACACGCTCATCGACGTGGCGACGCTCACATAGTGCGTGGCCCGTCCATTTTCGATGCAACGAACTGCAGCTGACTCAACGCCTAGTGCGATGGACATCGCGCTCGGCGAGGTCTTCACTGGCGTCTTCTCTGTGCGTCCCTTGCATCGCGCTGCACGACTGACTGAATCGCATGGCGCAGAGTTCTGACGAGCTTTGGGAGCGCTTGCACGCGGCGGGTGAAGCCGAGTACGACCGACTCTGGCGCATGCCCCTCGACGAAGACTACGGGCCGCAGATCTGGGGCAGCAACGCGGATCTGCAGAATGTGCGTACCACGTTTTCGTTGTTCGAAGCCAGCGCCGATGCTAACGGCGCGTGTCGTTCCGTGTTGCAGACGGGCGGAAAGCCCGCGGGAGCTGCACCGCCGCGCTCTTCCTCAAGGCGTTCGTGCAAGGGCTGGAGCGGAGGAGGGCAAGAAGGCGTTAAAGTGGGCGCACATTGATATTGCGGGAACGATGGAGGTGCGTACAGTAGCTTTGGCGCTGAGGTTGGTCGTCGGTGAATAATAATCGACCGACTCCACAGGCGACCCGCCCGACTGCGTACCTTGGCCGAGGGATGACGGGAAGTGGAGTGCGGTGCGTCTTTCTTTTCTTACCGTAGGATCTGTATTGACAGTTGAGTAGCGCTTTGGTGGAGTATGCGAGGAGGCTAGCGGAGGCGTGAAAGTCTTGGCCCTTCGAGAGGTTACCATCGCAGGGTGACTAAACGTTAATTTGCCACGGCAACTCGAATAAGCAGAGGTGATTGTACAGTGTCGCCGCCTCTCAATCCGGATATACAAGTACACGACACGCGACATTCGTCCGTCCATGAAAGTCTCAAAAGAGACTGTTCTTGCGCTCACTCCTTTTGCGCCATGATCCAGTGGAACTTCTCGTCCTGACTTCCCACCACTTCGGTAGCAACGTCGTCCACCTCAAGTCGGAACCCGGGGACCTTTGTGCGGAATATGTCACGCGTGCCCTCGACCCATTCCCACTCGAAAACATGATGACCTCGGGCTCGAACCACCCCTGCCGAACTATGTCGGTCTCATATATTGCGAAGTTAACGAGAAGCCACCCGCCGGGCTTGAGCCAGCCTTTGATCTTCTCAATCATCAGCACCTGCTCGTCCTTTGGGAGGTGGAAGATGGAGTAAAAGCCGAGCACCGCGTCGTACGTGCGGGTGTAAAGTCGAGCGATAGCATGTCGCCCTGGATGAGCGTCGCATTGGGGACGTGCTGGCGCGCAAGCGCAATTTGGCCAGCAGAGATGTCGTTACCGGTGACATTCAAGCCGTGCTCGATGAGCTTTTGGGTGCGGGGACGCCGGCGCCGCAGCCCAGCTCCAAGACGGCTGCGCCCGCGGGAAGCTTCTTAACGAGGACTTCGATGTATTCCATCCGCGTCGTTGTGGGCCGACGGCTGGACCTGAGGAACGCGTAGTGCGGTCTGAGTAAGAACATCCGCTCTCTCAGAATGGGTAGGGCTACCAAGCCAGATATTTGTCCGCGATGAGATCATACCCCTTTTCAATGTGCAATTTGGGGTTTTCAAGTTGGGTGGTCATGGTTCGTTGGAGGCCTGGAAGAGCAGGATAAGTTGCGAGTCATTTCTGAATTTGAATATATCAATGATGCCGTCAAGTACTAGTCCTTTCGTCCATTCTCCTCAGTTTATAGATGGGATTGACCACTCTTCCGGCCACGGCTTTTCTTCTTCTGAGAGGAGCGGTCGCCTTCCTGGACGTTTATGGAGAAGTAAGAGCAGAGCCGCACCAGTGCTGACCAGGAGATACGAGCTTGACGCGGCTGCGCTTGGGGTTCCGCAATTCGGTGAGCTGTTATTCGTTGGGTTTACAACGCCAGCCGCTCATACTCTTCATCTAGACTTTACTGCTGTCTTCGCCTGCCGAGATCCGCCATTATGTGCAATGTGCCTTGCCAAGAGATGATGCATGAGGGGCAGTTCAATCATCAATGGTCTGGGTGCGTTTTTCATCTTTCTCATCATGCATTCACCGACCTTGATGGAACAGGTGAGCTGGGCGCCACCAGTGGAGAAGAGAACGGCGACGGACGGAGACGACAAGGAGGAAGAGGGCGCGGGTACCGGGTATGTACCTTCCCTTTTTCGATATCATTTCTCTGACTCTTCCAGTACGCGTGAATCTCTGCCCCAGATCCCTCAGGCCACCTCTAGTTCGTTCCTTGGCAGCACCAGGCACGCTCCACGACGCTCCACCTCTCCACCAACGGATGATTTTGGTGCGGTCATCTTTCCGCTAATGGACGATACGGTCTCCACTACTCCATCCACTACTCCATCCATGACATCACTCGCCCCTGCTGGAGTATTAAATAGCGGCGTACAAGTCGTTGCAATGCCATCCATACACCACCTCAATCCAACCACTTTCACACCCTCGTCATGTCTTACCAGAACTCCGATAACAACGACTTTGGCGCCACCGGCGGCAACACCTTTGATAACACCATGCAAAACGACACCGGCTTTGGCCAGGGCGGTGGTCAGTTCTCGCTTCTGCCACCCTCTTGTTCCTCACGCTGATCATCATTTGCTCAGACCGTTTCACCTCGCAATCCGGCATGGGCGGTGGCCAGGACTCTTACGGTACCGGCACCGGGATGCGCGGCGGGATGTCCGACCAGGACACCTACGGCACCGGCACCGGGATGTCCAACCAGGACAACTACGGCACTGGCACCGGGATGCGCGGCGGGATGTCTCAAGACACCTACGGCACCGACTCGTCTCTCGCGGCTCCACCGGCGGCCGCTCCACATACGGTTCTGCCGACGTCCAGGACAGCATGGGCGGCGGTATGCAGGCAGCCAGTATGACTCCGGTGCGGGCAACACGAACGAGTACAACGGCAACTCCATGGGTGGCGGGAACAACTACTCGGGCAACAAGCCTTCTATGGGCGATAAGCTGAAAGGTTTGCCGTCTTCTCTACTTTGCGCCTGATATCTTTTGACCACCGTTATCGTAGGCAGCGCCGAGAAGTTCGCGGCAAGATGATGGGCAATGCCGGTATGCAGGAGCGCGGCCAGGAGCGCAAGGTTCGTTCGTTTGTTCCTTGGATTCGCTGTCGATTCAAACTAACTAATCAACGCAGATGGGTGACTTCGACAATAACAACAACTTCTAGAGTAGTGAAGAAACTTGGCTAAAACGGACCTTGAGCAAAATTGTGTATTACCTGTACTGTAGTCCCTAGAATCGCATATTCTTTCTGAACA